>BGNK01001924.1:74820-118856 GCA_003297005.1 Symbiodinium sp. clade A Y106
AGTGTGCTTCTATGCTTCCATGTGTCACCATATACCATCTATATGCTTCCAGGCATCTATGCATGTGTAGTCCATGTTGCTCCGTGTTTGTTCGCCAAGCATGTGTCTGTGTGTGTGTGTGATTACATTTGTCTGTGTGTATGCATACTTACATATACAGTTGTGCAACAGTAAGTAAGGCTCTCTATATATATATATGTATTATGCAGTTTTATGCATATATACATATACATGTACATATTCACATATGTATCTACATGTCTGTGCTTGTACTTAGGAACACGATCGAATATATGCACAAAATGANTATATATATATGTATTATGCAGTTTTATGCATATATACATATACATGTACATATTCACATATGTATCTACATGTCTGTGCTTGTACTTAGGAACACGATCGAATATATGCACAAAATGATTCTAGCAATGTACGTTTCTACGCACGTAGCATTGATCGGCCTTTTGTTTGCGATGGGTGAATGACTGAATGAATGCATGCACGTGAAGCTTATAACGGGTGAACATGAGGGCACGGATGTACGAATACCTGTGTCTCTGTGTGTTGGCACATAGCTTGGTAGTACTATACGTCATGTCGTGGCGAGTCTTCTCCTGTCCTCCCATGTCACAACCTGTCCGGCTGTGCTGTGCTATGCTGTGTCGTGCCGGGCCGTGCTGTGGGGCATAGTGTCGTGTCGTGCATGTGGTTCTGTGTTGTGCCATGCACTCCTGCGCTGTGCCGTGCAGTGTGCTCTGCTGTGTTGTGCTGTGTCGTGCTGTGTTGTGGTGCGGTGTGGTGTGGTGTGTTGTGGTGTGGTCTCCGTGTCGTCTTCGTGTTATACAATGTATTCATTGCTGCTCTGTTATGCAGTGTTATGCCATGATATGTTTCGTTCGCTTGTTTCTTGGCTTCTTGGTTGCTTCTTGGCTGTTTGTTTGTTTGTTTGTATGTTTGTTGTTTTGTGTGCTTGCTCCTTCCTTTGTGTATACATGTGTGTGTGTGTGTGTGCTTGTGTCTCTTTGCTTTGTGTGTGTGCATGCAGGTAGCATGTGCTCTGGCAAAGGTGTTACCGGTTTGGTACTGTAATATGCTTAGGTGGAGTTCGAGCAGAATATGAAGTCATGTACCCATATACAAGCTTTTCTGAACCCTGTAAACGTATTTACACCTCCCACTCCACTAAAACCCTGAACCCCGAACCGTAAATTCTTCAACATAAAAAGAAGCCTTGTATATATCTATGTGAATATTTACAATTAGCCTTGTATCGTACACATCCCCAAAACCTCAGTTTACTTACTTGCTTGAAGCCAAAGGAAGCTAGGAGCTTACCCCAAAACCCTAAAAACTCTAAAACGAGAGGTCCCACTGCAACCTTACCCATACTAGCCGTTACTAGCCCCAAACACACATATAGAGACTCTGTACAAGCTCGGGTAGGGTTCCAGACTCTGAAACCAGACAGCCCAGGAACTACCCAGTGCGATTTGGACTACGTCTGGTGAGGATTTTGCCACGCCTCCGCAAAGGAAAGCAACCGCAGCAGCAGCCACCAGCAGCCTTGGATGCCCAGAGTGTTTTTGCTTCTGCTGCCTTTACAGACCTGTGGCAGGATGCCAAAATGGTTGAGTGTCTCAGATATTTACGAGGCAACAACAGCCTCTGTATCCCCGAAACCTGGAGAGCTCTTCTGCCTCAGGGCCTTTGATGAGCCTCGAAGACTAGTGGGTGCAATTCATCAGAGTATCGATCTTCTGTTAATATAGTATTTAGACCATACTTGAGCTCTTTATCTAGTAATAGGGGGGTTTTGTTTTGTGAACCATAATCTACCCATGTCTTTCTTTCTTTAACGTGAACTTTTCAGCTCGTTCTGGGATAGTTAACTTCTCGTCTAGGGCAAGCAAGACAAAGTGCAAAAAACCCGCTAAATCGCGCAACAAAACCCGCTAAAAAAGTGCAACGTGCAAAAAACCCGCAAAACACACGCAAAAGACCCGCAAAAAAGTGCAAAATTTTGCGCAAAAAACGCGCAAAATGAGCTTCCCCAACTTCAGGCTTGTTAACCCTAATCTCAGCTTTAACATCAGGGTTTTGCGTGGCCAATTGGCGCTGAGGCAAGGATGCTACTAATTCGATGCAGATTTGTTGCCGAAGCAGGCATGTTGGTGTCCCAACCTTCGCTATCGGTCCATATCTGCTTAGAACGACCCACGTAGCTCGCTGATTGCTGATTGAAACGATCTCTACTGGGGCTGCACCAAAGCACGCAGTCTGCATAGCATTGCTATGGTGCATTGTTGCTTGCAGTGCTTGCAACATGTGACCGCTTGCATCCTACTGCGACCACTTCTGCTGAAGATCAAGAGCTTTAGCGCTGATTTTGATAGTTCCTGCTGCGACTGTGGCAATGTCAAGCAACGTGCCGAAGCCGACTGCAACCCCTTCCCGCAGACCTGTTCACCTGGTCTCTAAGACCTGGAGCTGTTCCGAGCTCCAGTCGGGACACAAAGCTTTGCAGAAGGTGAAGCTTGAAAACGATACCCAGCAGCTTCAAGCTGACTTGCAGGCGGGATCGATCCATTGTCGTTGCTGTGTCATTCAAGTGTCATTCAGCTAGATCAACATTTGTTTGGATGAGGCAATGGAAGCAGAGTATGCTAGCATCGAAAACTCCATGCATGAAGAAGCCTTGGCTGAGATGGAGTCAGCGGCGGCTCCATGTCTGAATCTGCCCGAGATGCGGTATTTCAGTGCTGTGAGTCACCCAGAAGCATAGCTGGATGTATGTCTTTTGAACCCTGGTTTGCTAGCAGACAAGGACACCCAACCCGAAACTAGGCTGCATTCTCATTTCGTTGTTAGACACACACGCATGCACCCAGTAGATGCTACTGTAGAACACGTATTACGCAGCCCAGGCATCCGAGACCCAGCTTGCATCTCGAGCAGCTGCCTGGCGAATGGCCACGTCGAAGCCGAGCCAGCACACTGCAGGGCTGGAGAAGGTGTCTTTGCGGTTGGTGCATTATAGGGTTTCTCGAGGTAACACATAGATTTCTGCATTGACTTGTATCAAGGGGTGCCAAGTGTTGGGACCTTGTGAGTGGAATTAAACTTAAACGATTCTTGTACTGTCGTCGTAACAACCTAGCACAATCTTATATGTTATAGTTCAACCCTATAATCGGTGACCTATACCAGCATTCGTGCACGCATTCATGTATGCATCAATGCACCGTACATACGTATGCACATAGACGATAGCACAGCTGCATACATACAAGCATGCATGCCTGCTTGCATACATCTTACATGCATACATACATACATACATACATACATACACACATACACATCCACCTGCACATGATAACAACTATATGAATGAACTAGATATCTTTCTATATATATATATATATACACCTAATTTCAGATCGATCCGTATCTATCTGCCTACTTATCTAGCTAACTATTTGTTCTATGTGCCTATCTATCTATCTGTCTATGTATCTACCTATTTAGGCCAATGTGTGCAACTCTCGCTATATATGTAGAGACATACACGTCTGACCTTGGCCATGGATACATGCATACATTCATTCATACACACACACACNTCTGTCTATGTATCTACCTATTTAGGCCAATGTGTGCAACTCTCGCTATATATGTAGAGACATACACGTCTGACCTTGGCCATGGATACATGCATACATTCATTCATACACACACACACGCACTGTACCTACCCAGTTAACTACAAACCCACCTAACTACACAAACCCAGCTACCCCGCTACCTACCTGCCTGTCTACTTGACTACCGATATACCCCTGATCTACCNACACACACACACGCACTGTACCTACCCAGTTAACTACAAACCCACCTAACTACACAAACCCAGCTACCCCGCTACCTACCTGCCTGTCTACTTGACTACCGATATACCCCTGATCTACCTACTTGCTCACCAACATACCCACCTATCTATCAATGTTTGTAACACCCGGCACTATCCAGCCCCTTCCTTAAAACCCAAGTCTTCGTGAGATCGCAAAACCGAGCAGAGCTTCTCTTTGGAGTTGAGAGCAGTCAACTTAAGGGTTTACGGTGCCTGGGGCAAGGGCTTTAACGGACGTGTTTTGGGCCGATGCTTCCAAATGATCTTTCTTGAGCCAAACCAATATCACTTTGCAGGTTAGGAGGGGCTTAAGTCGATTTTATATGGGATCAAAATTCTGGTTTAGGGCTTTCCTTGCTAAGGTACCCAGGGAGCAGGCACCTTTGTAGCGCTGGGTGGATCGGTAGATAGGTAAGGAGACTAGGTAAGTCGCTCGGTTGGGCAGGTTGCTAGCTTCCTAAATAGGTACGTAGGTAGATAGGTGGTTAGATAGGCAGGTAGGTGAGTCGGTAGGTAGGCAAGTAGGGAAGGGCCGAGGCATACGCAGGTGGAAATAATACTTTCTTAAGAATGTTATATTTGATTAGCCAGCCAGGGAGAGCACTTGCACGTAGGTCTTTCCGTATCATTGAAAGCTACACTCGACGAGTTTGAAGGCATGATAGCTAGCATTGCAGTACATGTTTTGTCTGTATAGCATCATGCAGGCTGTTTTTGTCTGTTGTGTGAACTCCTGCTGTACATCACATCACTCATCACATCTGAGGTTCCGGAGGATTCAAAGCCAACCGGACCCTATGGAGCCTATGCAGACCGTCCCATTGCTACCCCTCTTCGACCTACCGGCCCAAGCAGTGCACCCCTTACGGTCACACCGAGCCCAACAACAAGCGCCGCATCAGGCAGCAAAACAAGTCAGCCCCGCTCGACGAAACCCTCAGTTAGCCCGAACTTGTGCATCCACCGAGAAGAAGCAGCTGCTATGCAGTCTCCTCCTTTCCGTGCTGCCCCTGGACCATCCAATGCAGCAGAGAAATCCAGTGGAGTAATTGCCTCGGATGCGGATGAGGATGTGGGGTCGAAGCTGACGTAGTCACTCCGTCAAGTTCTGTCTGTCCTTCCCTCACTCTCCGCTCTCTATCTCTCTCTCTCTCTCTCTATATATATATATANCTCGGATGCGGATGAGGATGTGGGGTCGAAGCTGACGTAGTCACTCCGTCAAGTTCTGTCTGTCCTTCCCTCACTCTCCGCTCTCTATCTCTCTCTCTCTCTCTCTATATATATATATATATACATATATATATACACATGTATTTGAATCTACAAATCTCTATATATCTGTATCCATATCTATATCTATACCAGTATCTCTGTATTTATATATATATATATATATATATGTTGATCTATACATATCTATACATACACCTATATATATATATCTATATACACATGTCAATAACTATCTATCTACATACCCATATAAAAATATGGGTATATATATATATAAATGTATCGTTATCTATATATATGTGTGTATATGAAGATTTTGTTGTTTGTTTGTTCTCGCTCTCTCTCTCTCTCTCTCTGTCGCTCTCTTTCTTCTACTCTCGACTCCGTCTATCCGAGTCTATCCCTCGAAGTGATCCTAAACGGACACAATCTGGACACACGCACACAGCCACACATGNCTCTCTCTCTCTCTCTCTGTCGCTCTCTTTCTTCTACTCTCGACTCCGTCTATCCGAGTCTATCCCTCGAAGTGATCCTAAACGGACACAATCTGGACACACGCACACAGCCACACATGTGTGTGACATTTGTCAATATGAAGATAGCCAGCTATGCACTGAACATGCAGTGTCTTAATTGCCGGCACACTGCCTGAGATCCTGTACTAATCCTCTTAGCCTACATTGCCGCTGTGTGCTATGGTTATGGTGCTTCTTAACATGATCAACTCTCTCTCTCTCTCTCTCTGCCTCTCTCCCTCTCTCCCGATCTCTCTCCATTCTAATTCCCTATCCATGTCCCTGTATCATCTCCGAGTTTGGAACATGATCACAAACACAATATCTCTATGGCTGTTTATCTCGCTTCTTCTTAGTCCACTCAGGAAAGGCTCATAGTTGTAAGTTCGTGCATTTGTATGCTTGTCCCAGTTTGTGTATTTATGCAACGTTGTTTTCTTCCCTTCCCACGCTGGTCTGTTTCTTTTGGTAAACCATGTTTGGATAATTTGATTGTTTCTCTGTCTCTCTCTCTCTCACTTGATATCTTTCGCGGGGTAGAGTGTAGTACAGTATAGGGCTGTGTAACTCAGTTTGTATAAATGAATATAATTAAGTACAGATATATATATATATAGATGTAGTGTAATGTTTACTTTAGTCTGGTATTGTACCACTGTATAGCATAGCACTGCATGGCTGGCGTAGTATATGCATGTCTTTGTTCAGAGAAGGATGAGGAAGATGAGACAGAGAACCCCAGTTCCTGTGCCGTCTACCACAAGTTGCGGCGACTTTGCCTTCCTAAGAAGAATGGCAAGCTGTTGGTGCCAAAGGCAGTATCGGATGCATTCAAAGCAGGGGGACCGGCAAGGGAGGACTTGGAGACACAGTTCGCGGCTTTGAATTTCGACAAGGACGGGGCTACCTACATCTTACTTCTAGTGCAAGTGAACACCACTTCGTTGATCGGGCAGCGCAACCGCCATACAATGATACTGAATTCTACCTTTGCAATTGTACTAGTTTCTTACGGCACAGAACATATAAGTGACTCCTTGGCACAGGCAGCATTCATCAGGAAGGTCACGACCACGCATGAGCGCCTGAACCAGAAGCAGAACAAGCGCAAGATGGGATGGTTTTCACGAAAGGGCATGAAAGATGTGCTGAAGTGGTCCAAGTGGGGCCCTTAGACACTGTTGCTATACGTCCTACACAAACTCTACTTATGTATCCAGCGTGGAGATGTGCTGCACTGTGTATGCACATACACAGGCCCTACATCGAGATGGTGGTTGCTCACTGCATTCAGCATGGAGAACACAAGCTGCTCACTCAAATTTACATGCTCACTTGGTTTGATCCTTGCAAACAACCTGCTACTTAAATAAGGAAAGACAAGTATGATGCCAAAATCGAGCTGTACCACGTTGAATACCAGGAGGAGGGACATGTTCTTGAAGAGGAGAATATGCGGCAGACCCACTCTGAAGAGCGGCAGGCATGCAAGACTTCATATGTAGACTTACACGCACAGCCCACTTACGAAACACTACTAGAAACCTGATTCCAAACAGGTTGAGACTGCCCCAGCGACCGTGAATGCTTGGCATGCCTTCAGCACAGCTGCATCACCTCCCGCGCGAGCTGCAGCCACTGCCCACGCCCCCCGGAGCCAGCCAAATGGAGCTCCACCTCGTGATGCGCAGAATTTGGGAACTGCGGGTGAGGCCGCTGAGCTGGATTACACACAGACACTACTAGAACTGGTCATTGGCTTGGCTACTGCTATGAGATTGTGTTGCATGGGACTAGAAATAGATATATCTGTTTTGCAGCAGCTTGCTAAACCATGAGCCACAAACTACCAGGGTGTTTTAGCAACCGTGTTCTTAGGTTTGTAGACCTCAGCCGACTTCATCCGAGTGGCTGCTTTGTACATGTTGGTGACAAGTTCCCACGTCGTTAACCTGCCCCTGTAACCCTGATGACGTCTACAATCAGGAAGAAGCGCAGCTGGACAAATACGTGGAGCAAGCCCTTCAGAAGATCTCGAAAACCTATGAACTCATCGGCCGTGTCGAGATGTATGTGGAACCGGAAAACGACAAGTGTCGTGCCCAGCAGCAACATGCCGGCACTAGACATCTCGACAAATCTCATGTGGAAGAGTCTAAGTGAAGCATACATGGGCTTGCCAACGCATATAATAGCTGATAGTAATGGCTGTGCTGCAACCCCAGGGCGGTAGAAAACTTGGAGTCCAAGCTGAATGACCTCAACGCTGGTTACGAGAAGCTCGTGGCCCTGAAGGCTGAGGTTCAGGACAAGACGCTGGGTGATCGCACTGTTCGCCTCAAGCCAGAGTTCCTTTGTGACAAGCTACGCATGCATGGAGGTACTTTGTTAGTCCAGAATCTACATATCATTTCTTAGGGTCCTACAATCATCTNTCATCTTCTACAGTACTGGGGGCTGAGGTTGCAGAAAGAGATCGATGCTGTCTGGAAAAATGTCTCCATTGCGTGTCTTGGCCAGATTGTGCCTGCTCTGGGTCCCATTTATCCCGAAATCAGAACTGAAAGTATCTGGTTAAATTTAGATCAAGGCCGAAGCCAAAATTTGGATCCAACCTCTGAAGCCACTAGGTTGCTATCAACCCCATGACTGTTGGAGCTATTCTAGGAGTCCTGGCCTAGATGGATGTATATCCTACATATCCCTGTCTCTCTCTCCCTCTCTCTCTCTCTCTCTCTCTCCCTCCCTCCCTCTCTCACACACACACTCTCCCTCTCTCTCTCTCTCTCTGGATGTGGCTCCCTGTGTTAGTGTATCTCACTATAAGCAAATGAAACGCTCCTCAGGTGCTCACGGCTTCTGGCTGCGGAGAACCAAGCCAAGCCCCTCCTTCAGCAATGGGTTGTCTTCTTATGTGTCCGTGTCTTCTCCTCTTTGGTTTGAAGTACAGGTTGTGTTAATGATGCTGAGTTTGCAATTACAGAATGCCGCCTGGGGGTCCCACGCGAGCCTTTATGGATCATTCTTGCAGGGCTGTGGAGAAGAACAAGAAGATGAAGACGGAGTGAACGGTTGCGGTCGTGGCTGATGGCTTCTGTGTTAGTCTGCACAGGAACGCTTTTGATCCCATTACCTGATCACCCTTCCATAAGAACAGTTTTAGAGTACTGGAATCTCTACACCTATACCAACCCAATATCCCAATACATCGTTCTACATTCTACTTAAGATGCAGCTAATCTGGTCTCTGTCATGTATCCACTCTCGGGAGCGAAGGGTGCTGGGGCCGTTCTCTGTGAAATAGAGAATGAATTATTTCTGTATGAACCAGCACGAAGCTGCACACAAGTGTAGCTCCAGCTCCATGCAATCGACAGATGCTCGTGTGCTAGACACGATCCGCCCGGGGCTTCAACAAGTGTTGCCCATGACTCCTGGTCGAACCATACGCACAACCCCCTGAAGATCCCAGTGAAGAGAACATCTATGTGACGAGCCAGGTCCTGCAGATCCAGAGATGATGAGCTTCGCGAGGCAAATCGGCAAAGGAGTGCCTGCCCCAGTATGGGTGGGAACTCTGAAGTGTGTGCAGCGCTTCATGCATTCAAATGCATCCGCTGACCCGGCAGTCCTACTTGGCCCTGTGTCTGGGGTCTGCATGATGAGTGAGCTCGACGAGTGGGAACTAGATCTACTGGACATTTTAACCTACAGATGCAGTGTTACTGGGCAGCAGCGTCGCCCTAATGCCGATGGGCGATACCAAGCAGTGTGCCTCAGCTTGTTCTAAAACCATCCAATCGCAAACCCTATGTCCACGTAATTCCACCAAACCGAATCCCAGGACGCATACGGAGCCCCAGATCACGGACACTCCAAAGACGTTGCCTGCGAAGCGAAGGGCTGCTGTCACAAGGCTGCCAGCATCATCGTGGGATCAGAGAACGCGCGGTCTAGTCGTAAATAACCTTACTAAATCTACACTTTCGGCCCCGTGTAAAGCTCCGATCTGAAAGGGCTGTAGGCAATAATCTATATACAAACCCCTAGCTAAGTCAAGACCCCCTGCTCTTCATCCAATGCTGAGGTTTCCTTCCATCGAGATCCCATATCTGAGCTCACTGCTCTCGCTGATGAGTTTGATGACTGTGAGGCTGCTGAAGAGAAGGAAACCATTATTCATAGAACTTCAGCTGTGGTTTCTGCATATGTTTCATCATCTGCCCGAAAGCCTACTGCAGGTACAGTGCTGCAGCACTGCAAGAAGCAAGTTGAGCTGTTTCGTGCATCACTTGGAGGTGCTGTTGCTGTCTTCAAGATAGGCTACACTAGTAACCCTGTCCGACGATTTGTAAGTTATCATATGCATAACTTTGCTGCCATGAGGGTTCTACATACCACTGAAAATCGGGGAGTAGCCGAAATGCTGGAAGCTGCATTGATAGATGCTTTCAAGCAAGTTCGAGGATGCCGAAACGATAAGCCAGGTGGGGAGGGGCCAGGGCATCTAATTGCTCGTAATTACTATGTTTACATTGTGGGAGCACGAGCCGATGAAGCCAAGCCAATAGGCGGTTGAGGCTGTCCAAATTTTCACGTCGTTTCGTGATGATATCCTGCTGTGTGCAACAAAAGAAGCGTGCGAGATCATGAGCATCTGGCTTATTGCATTCGAAGCTATCACATTGTTCATCGTCTCTTGGGCTCGCCCAGGTGCCGTGCAAGGATGTCATCCTGCACGCCCGGGCGACTTCTTCTTCAAAGGCTGCAGTGCGAGAGCTCAGCAAGATTCCCTTGTCGCACTCTGAAGAAGGGGTGCATAAAGTCTTGCAGAACAACAAGTGCAGTCTTCAAGTTACCATGGACTATATGGACGTGCCAGGCCAAAAACATGCAGTGCCGTATGTGAAGCTTTCCAGCTGGTTGTGTTTTCTGGCGACGACAGAACGTTTGCACTTTCTGACTGGAACTACGGATGGCGGATTCCGCAGGCAGATGTGCCATGAGTTTTGGAGAAGGCTTGAAAAACTCAGACCCCAGCTGCCAATCTTCCAATCGGCAAAGGACGGGCAGCTATGCCTCGAGGACGTCATCCCAGTGGTGCATCATGGGGACGAAGGGAGGACTTATCGTAAGTCACCCCTGATGGTATTGAGCACCCACGGCATCCTGGGAAAAGGCTCTCACCAGGGTCCACAAAAGGAGCTCCCGGTCAACAAGGACCCTCAGAAGCTGCATTTTTTGGGCAGCACCATCCTCACGCACTACGTGTTCGCCGTGCTCCCCCAAGCCTTCTACAAAAACAAACCGGAGGTGCTCGACTCCATGCTCTCCCTGTACGCTTCAGACTTGGAAAGCCTCGCCTTGAACGGCATAGACCTGGTTGAGAATGGCCAGGTGAGGAAGCTACGATTTTGGTGTTTAGGCGCCAAAGGAGACTTGCCTTATTTAGGCAAGGCTGGCCACTTCCACAGGACGTATTCGATGTGCCCCAAAAAAAGTGTGAGCAAGAAACCATCGAAAGGCATTTGCTTCATGTGCTCTGGAGGTGCAGAAAACTTGGAGGAACTTTTTCCGTGGGAGGATGTTTCAACAACAGCAAAGTGGATCCAGACCATGGGCACCAATCCTGGCTATGCCCTTGATGGGCCCTTGCTTCGCATTCCTCATGACCTGGGGGAGCTGTTCTACAGGTTGGACCTGTGGCACTGTTTCCATCTTGGCTGCGGCAAAGCCTTTGCTGCAAATGCTATTCCAATTGTCCATGATGCAATGCATGAAATGGGCAAATCGGAAGAGAGGCTGGAAATCTTGAGCAAGGATTTTCTGGAGCATTGCCGTCGCACCAAGCAGTATGCATATATTCAGGCCATCACGCGAGATGTGTTGGGCTGGGAGCATGGTCCTGACATGCCACAGGGCCATTGGCACAAGGGCTTCGTTACCACCAGGCTTCTGGTTTGGCTGGAGGACTACCTGGAAAGGAAGCAGCATGAATTGAATGATCCATTTCTTCCGGATGTGGAGCTTCGTCGGAGTGGTTTCATCATTTGTCACATGTTTTTCGTTTGTAGGTTTCTCATTATATACGTTTAAAGTCGGCAGCCTTTGCATGTAGGCAGCTTCTGTATGATCGAGGTCCGTGCCACAAAGGCCGCGAACGCTTTGATGCGAGGGCTCTATGGGTCTGGTGTTTGGATCAAGAGCTCCAGAGCAAAACACTTTGCAGGTTTTGGCCTAGCCTTCCTCCAGGCTTACTCACGATGTGCATCTCGCGCCTACAACCAGGGCTTGCGGCGGTTCCCACTACACCCCAAATTACATTTTTGCCACCACCTGTTGATGGAACTGCTGTGCCAAGCGCAAATTAGTAATTGGTGCCTCAGTCCACTGTGCTTTAGTGTACAGCTTGAAGAGGACTTTATAGGAAAACCGTCACGCATATCTAGGCGTGTTTCCTCAAAGCGCCATTGCCTCAGAACGCTTCAGCGCCTGATGTTAGCAATGGCGGCCGAGTATGCTCGTGTGGAAGAACAGCCGGTGTGAAAAGCTCAGTGTGCAACATCATGAGCATTCAGTTTGAAGCTGATGACATCCCACGTTCTCTAGATAGTTAGTTCATGATTGGTTGATACGGAAGCAAGTAAAGCATTATAATCATTGCATCAGCCAAAGTCCTTTACCTGGTTTTGGAAGTGCTTCCCCATATGCATTGGGTTATTTGCCCTTACCGACAAAACGGCAGGCAAGCAGAGTCACAGGTAGGGNGCATTATAATCATTGCATCAGCCAAAGTCCTTTACCTGGTTTTGGAAGTGCTTCCCCATATGCATTGGGTTATTTGCCCTTACCGACAAAACGGCAGGCAAGCAGAGTCACAGGTAGGGCTTCGGTGGAAATTCTTGCCAGAAGTCTTGATAAATATTTGGCACCGAAATATACAGTTCTCCACAGATCAGGAGCCGAGCCTTAGAAAGCACGCGAATACCAATTCGGAAGTCGCACCCAAGACTTCCCAAGGTCTTCCAGCCCATCGATAAACCGCAAGGACAATCCTGCACGGCGCACAGATCCCCGACCAACGAAAATTAGCCCAGAGGGCGGCGGCAAAGTAACAGACGCTGGCTTTCCTACGCAGATGGTATTCCCAATAACACCATTTAGAAGACAACATCCTAAACGCTTCGTGCAAGCGCTCCCCGGAACGCCGCTGGGAACGACGGCACCGGCGAGACCAAGAAAAAGGAAGCAAAGCCTGCGTTGAAGCTTCGCTGGGCTTTGGTGCCCGGGTTCAGACTGTTAGTTCACACTTCTGAGGTTTAGGAGTTCAGGTGTACTTTTCGGTGTTTGGGGCTTGCTGTTTGCGGACAAGACTTTTTTTGAACGATTTAGGTTCGCCGGCCGTACCCTCAGTATGCAAGCGCTCGAAAAGAGGAATCTTAGGGGCTATGGCTCCTCTCTTCAGGCTGCTTCATTGCGCTGGTCCAAGGGGCGCTTGAGTTTGAGGCGAAACGTCCGGGGGCGGTCCAGATTTGCAGGCTAGGACCTAGGAGGGTGATCTGATTTCAGGTTGATCGTTTGTGTACATGAATGTGAACTCGGATGGATGAGAAGGAGCGGTGTTTCAGAAGGAGACCGGAATCCTACTATAGGGACCTTAACAGTTAGAATAGGGTTTTGGGGCCCATTACACTATGACTATAGTAGGGAACCCCGAAAATAGTCTTGGTGCTAAAAAAAAAGAGGGCTCCTACAGTACACCCCGGTGAGTGCCGATTTCGTCATCCGGCCACTTCCAGGGAACTGATGCGTGTTGAACAGTCTAGTCTGGGGCTTCCTATTCAATTTGGGACCCTAAACCCTAAACCCTAAACCTTAAACCCTAAACCCTAAGCCTTAAACCCCAAACCCTAAACCCTAAACCCTGAACCCTAAACCCGGAACCCTAAACCCGGAAAGTCCTAAACCCTACCCTCTCAACTCCAAAACGCAGCTCGTAGACCCAAGAAGCCCTCAACTCGAAATCCGTGCAAAAGCTCGCCTCAGCAATCCGAGGCCCAAAAGATTCCGAAACGTCCATAGAGTCCCTACAGAAACCCCCTTCAAGGATCGCTTTAGGGAAGCCTTTAAGGAACCCTTAAAGTACCCTGAAAGGAACCCTCAAAGCGACTCTTACAGGGACCCTCAAGGGAACCCTTAAAGGGACCCTTAAAGGAACCCTTAAAGGGACCCTTAAAGGAGCCCTTAAGGGGACCTTTGGAACTAAGGTTCCCTACCCTTGAACCCCCGAGCTGGGCCTCCAGGTGCACCGTCCGAGGCTTGACCTCACCAGCGGCGGCACCATCCTATCCTGCCATGGTTCAGGCTTAAGGAAACTTCGGGCTTAGGGCTTCAGGGTTTAAGGGCTCAGGGTCGACTGGTTACGTGGCATGGCTCATGGAAATGCTTGTTTTGATGGCCGTTTTGAGGTCTGGTTTAGGAACTTTAAGGCGTAGTGCTTCAGAGCTTAAGCGTTTAGGGGTTTAGGGTTGAGGGGTTAGGGGTTTAGGAATTTGGGGCATTTAGGGGTAGTCGACCCACAGACAAAAGCGTTCAAGGCATGCTCACGGTAGACCCGAACCTTTCTGTACAGCGCCCAAAGTGCCGAACTGCAAATGCGATTCGTGAGTGACCAGGGCGAAGTGCTTCCAGGCTCCAAAGTTTAAGGTCTAAAGGGCTCAAACGTTTTGGGGGCAGGACTCAAAGCGCCGTCTCTGCCCCAAACCCTAAACCCTAAGCTTGCTCTCCGATCTCTATAGTGTGGGAGAGCTTCCGGCTACCATACACTCCAGTTCTATACCTCCAAGCCCAACAGCCTTAACCGAAAACCTTACACCCTAAACCCTAAACCGAAAACCCTACTTAAAGGGACGGTATGCGGCCCCTTGTACTCTTCCAGTGCCCTGCACTTCCGGCCGCTTTCCGTGCCTGTACAAAGGAGCCATGGGCCTGCTCCGTGCAGGCACAAGGCGCATTAACCAGTCATGCTGAGAGAAACAGCCGCGGAGGTTGATGAGATGCTTCAAGGTTTGGGGGTTTTAGTTATTACTCTTACTCTTGTTATTGCTACGATTACTACTTTTATCTGAAAGCTTCTTCCCAAGCACAGAAAGTTGACCCGAAACCGTATCAACATTTTCGCAAGTTTTCGGATAAGGGGAGACCTAGTCAAATGGTTTTGGCGGCTAGGGCTTCTAGGTTGTTCCGGCTTTAAGCATTAGTGCCGGGGGTGCCGGGGCTTTGTACTGCTACCTACTGCCTTAGGCGCCCCTCCGGCTCAGGCTCGGGGTTACCCCCATGGCTTGGGAGCTGAGGCTTTTTGGCCCAGGGTTTTAGGAGTCACTCTGTGGAGCTTCGCGGGTTTTGGGTAAAAGGGTGTGGGGTTTCGGGATTAAGGATTTTGGGCATGGGTTGCGTGGTTTGGGGGTTTCGGGGTTTGGGGTGTTGTGATTTTCAGTTTGGCTCATCGCAGGGCTTGAGTTTCAAGCTTAGCATATGGCTCCTCTAGGGTTTCGGTGTAGGGCTCACTTGCGGGAGCGTGTTTGCAGCTGAAGTTTGAGGCTTTCGGGCTTGGGGTGGAAGGCTTCGGGTTCAGGGCTTAGGGTTCTTCTTTAGGGCTTAGGGTTCAGGGCTTAGGGTTCTTTGTTTAGGGCTTAGGGTTTAGGGTTTAAGGTTCATACAGTATAGGAGCCTTATCAGACTTGAGGGGAAAGCGTTGGGATTGAGCTCGGGGGTTCAACGCAGGAAGGTCTTGGGTTGTGAACGACTCCCAGCCTCAAAGGCCCAAAGCCAATGACAAGAAAGCCGGAACCCGCAACGTCAAAAGTAAGTAAGATCATGGCCCAAGACCTATAAAGGGCTATTATTCTACATACTTCCCTAAACCCTAAACCCTAAACCCCTAAACCCTAAACCCCTAAACCCTAAACCCTAAACTTTTGGGATCCAGGTAGAGCCTGAAACTCCAGCTCGCGACAGTCCTTTTTTTTGGCGCCCTTGCTTCCGAGCCTGGTCAGATCCTGGACATCAGCCACCTTCGACTCAAAACCTAAACCCTAAACCCAAACCCCTAAAGATGGCCCAGGGGGTTGGCGGCATGATTCCTAGGACTATCCCCGTAACAAGAGAACTATATCATCGCAACGACGTAGTCGTAGCCCTTATGTTGGGGTTCGGGGCAGAGCATAAAACTGAGACATGCAGCATACATCATTTGAATCAGGATTAAGATATAATAGACTATAATACACGATGAGGTACTTTAATCAAGGCCTTTGGATCAATCTCGCCTCAGCCCCTGCGTCACGTGGATCTCCAGAGAAGAAAGCCTCAGGATTTCAGGATTCAGGGTGTGAGACAGGATCCCAGAGACTCCAATATCCCTTAATTAAGGGAATAGCTAGGGTTGCGGTTCCTTTGAGGGATCTATAAGGTTTTGGGTTCCCAGAGACTCCAATATCCCTGAATTAAGGAATATAGTAGAAGCCAGAAAGTTGGAACATCAGTCTCCTCCTGCCCTTGAGGTAAAGTATAGGGGATCCCAGCACTAATCATCCTAAACCCATGTTCCAACTTTCTGGGATTCACTATATACCTGAAATGATTTAAGGTATATTCCTTAATTTAGGGATATTGGAGTCTCTAGGATTAGAGGGAGCATAGGTCCCTTTTAAGCGAGCCAGAAGTAAGGCTCAGAAGGGCACCCCTTGAGAGCCTATTTAATGCTACCTAGGATTTAGGCTTACTTGGAGGTTCATGGGTAGTTATAAGTAGGGTTATATGAGGTTTAGGGTTCGGTTAAGGGTTCTATAGGGTTTAAGACTTTAAGATTCTGGGTAGCTACAAGTAGGGTTATAAGTAGGGCCACCATACTTATAACCCATATTAGGGGACTTAAAACCCCACTTATAACTACCCTAACTAACCTCCAAGCAGGGACTCCAGGGAATCCGTGTGTGGGGGCGTGGGTGCATGAGGGAGCGTGCGTGTCAATCTGTCTAATATAGGGGCCTTAGTAATAATTAGAATAGCGTTTGGGGTATATTTTCCTATAATTATAATGAGGAGCCCCCAAAATAGTATAGGTAACTATTAAGGCCCCTATATTATCTGTGGTCGGCCAGGCTTTTGCAGCACCAGACATGCCGCTTTCTAGGCTCAGTCCGGAATTGTCGGAGTCACTCGGTTCGGAACTCGAATCGCAATCCGAAAGCATGCACAGCTCAGTGTACTCGCCGTTCATCTCTTTGTTTTGCCTGGCGAATTCATCGATCTCAACCTGCTTAGCTTTGACCTCCTCCTTCAGATCCCGATTGTCAGCTCCACATGCATACAAAGGGTTCAGAAACAGCATTGCAACGACTACGCACATGTGGATCGGGACGAGCACCACGGCCAAGAACAACAAGCAAGTGTTGAAGATGGCCGACGGCGGGTTCAGCTCTCGAGTTGCCGGCCAGCTGCATGCATGGAACCCCACCTCCGCACTGAAAGACATCACTGTGGAGTTCGCCTCCGTCTCCGTCGTCATCCACATCTGGGAGGTGAAGCAGAGCAGAGCCTCCCGGCAGGCGGCGGCCGGCTCCAGGAATTTTTCGCGGAGCACCGGGAAGCCCATGGGCCGCCCCAGCGAGCCCAGAGGCAGAAGCCCCTGCGGCAGATCGAGGCCACACAGGGCCGCCCAGGCGCAAAGGCGACAGAGGATGAAGAGAGCAGGGATGAAGCCTGGGCCTTCGGGGGTCTTCTACTTTTAGGGTTTAGGGTTTAGGGTGGGCCTTCGGGGGTCTTATACTTTTAGGGTTTAGGGTTTAGGGTTTAGGGTGGGCCTTCGGGGGTCTTATACTTCGTGAAGCTCCGCGTCTGAGCTCCGGCCATAGCCAAGGCAACCATCATGCAAGAGAAAGCTGCCATCCACAGATACCCCTCACCTCCGCATAGGGGCCTCAATAATTAGAATTGGGTTTTGGTGTATATATTATACTATACTTATCATAAGGGGCCCCAACAGTAGTATAGGTAACTATTAAGGCCCCTATATTACCCCTCACCTCCGCTCCACTCTGCTGCCCCGTTCGCCAGCGCGCCCAGGGCGTATCCCGGCAGGGTGACGAGGGGGTGCAGCGTCGCGCTCACCACGGCGAAGGCCGCCAGCTCCCCCGCGAAGGCACCGAAGTACCATGCGGTGAGCATGCCGGCCTTCACCGGGCGCACGGCTTTCAAGGAGTACGATTGCATGCTCACGCTTCCAACGGCGGCCTCTCCACAAGGAGCTGAACACATAGGCAGGAGTGGGTCTTCTGCAAGTTTACCGAAGCAGCAAAAGTAGCTTCCTCTCCCTGCTCAGTCTGCGGACTTTCGATCTTCCTCGCCTAAATATACCCCTGCTTACTCATTTTCCAACTTGCACAGAGCCTCCCAGCCTCCTGGTCCAGCCTCCCCTCGGCCATGGCCTTGGCAGAGCTGATCAGCCCGTAGAGCGCGCTCGCCGCCTGCAGCGGCGTCAAGGCGAGCAGCGAGGCGCCGTAGGGGCCGATGAGGCCGGTGCCCGGCGCTTCCACGACGCGCTCGCACATGAGCATCCTGGGCTCTTGTTAAGGAATTTAGTTTATAGATGTTACCCTAATAAAGAAACGCTATTATCTACTATAGATCCCTATTCACAATATATAAGTCACCATAGCAAAGAACACCCTACTATTTACTGTAGATCCCTATTAACAAGAGCCCAGCATCTCCTGCCAAGCAAGGGTCGGCACTTGCCGGGCTAAGCACAACTTGGCTTCGCCAAGCGGGTCGAAGCGTTTCAGATGGCTGGCCGTGGCCATGTTGGTGAAGGTGAGGAGGAGGCTAAGGCCAATAAAGACCACCATGAACGCCGCGAACCAGAAGTCGCCGTGGTACACGAAGGTTCCGATCTGCACCACATCGTTGATGATGTCCTGGAAGCAAGCAAGCTCGCGACCGGGACAGAAGCGGACCCCGACGTGGAAGGCCAAATTCAGAAGCAGCCACTTCATCAAGAAACGAAGCCATTATGCTAAACCTCCGGAGCCTTGCCGATACCTAGAGAGAAACTTCCCAGTGCTGCCGAAGCCGCGAAGATGTAGAGGCCAAGTTGAAACATAATCCCTCCAGGGGGGCAGAGCTTGAAAGCGACGACGGGATCGTAACCCTCCGGGACGGCCATGGCGAGAGACGGGATCAAGACACGCTCCCTTCTCCAAGAGTCAAGTTTTAGTGCCTACTAGGGCTTCCTCCCTAAACCCTAAACCCTAAACCCTGGCTGGTACCTGCGCGAAGGAACCCCAGACTCAGGGCTGGAGTTCCTTTTGGAAGCCTCCAAAAAATTTGGAGGAACTGAGAGCGTCGAGACCAAAAGTTGGGAGGAAATGAGATAGCAAGACCCTGTTCAATGGACGGATCCACAAGCAAGACCATACCAAGAAGAAGGCTCGACCCCAGACACAAGCCCCATCATGATCGCATGACGGCCAACTGGTCAAATGCACACCGCAAACCCAAAGCCCCAAGCCTCCCACAGCCTCCACTCGACACCCACATCCGGAAAGGCACTAACCTCGACTCACTGCATACCCAACCGAAGCTTCAAGAAATCCCCAAGAAGGACCCAATCTAAACCCCAAAAAGAACCCAGAAGGCCGACCTAATGAGGGCAGAGGTCCTCCAACACAGCGCCCCGGAGCCCAAAGCCCTATATAGGAGCCCTTAATCGAACCCTTAAAAAGGAGCCCTTAAAGGGACCCTTAAACGGAACCCTTAAAGGAACCCTTAAGCCCCTAAACCTCAAGCAGCAAGCCTCAAAGCCCCCCATATGCAGGAGCCCCAAGAGGTAGAGTAGTGTTTCATAAGGCCTCCCTAGGGATTCACAAGGAACCCAAACGAAGGGGTTTTGAAGGGTTTTAACATAATATAGGGGCCTTGATAATTAAAATAGGATTTGGGGGCCCGTCATACTATATCTTTCATAAGGAACCCCCCCCAAAAAAAAATAGTATAGGTAACTATTTAGGCCTGTATAGTAAGGACCCTAAGCCCTGCATCGCGATTCGGCCACCCAGGGGCAGATCGCTAGCAGGCTCATGCCACTGCGCAGCTTGGTACGCACCTTCCGCTACTATGGTATATTACAGTACAGTCTAGCACAGTATGGTATATTATGGTGTACTACAGCACATTGTAGTAGATTTTGGTATGTGGGGCTTGGGGCACGTGGGTCCCAAGCTTGGGATCTTGTTTTTCCCTACTCTTCGGTCTGTAAACTGCCATACCCTAGCTGCGGAAACTCCCATGTGGAGTTGATTCGAGTTCACGGTCTTGGGAGGGTCGTGCCCATGTTGAGGGGCTTGAAATCTTCTTCAACCCAAGATCATAGTACAATATAGCACATCATAATGCACGATGGTATATTACAGTACATTCTAGCACAGTATTCTATAGTATGGTCTACTGTAGTACATCATAGTACAATATCGTATATTATACGGGCGGCATATTATATTACATGAGAATCTGCAATATGCTAATTGGCTATGGCATACTATGTGATACTAGAGTATAGCATTTTATATCACAGTATCGTACCCTATAACAGAATATGATATATTTTACTGTATCATAGTACATTATGGTATATGCTGGTATATTCTTGCATCGTATAGTACATTCTATATGGGAGTTTCCGATAATTAGGGGTACCTTACTTTGGGGTCCTTCTAGTAAGGATCCTACTATTTAGGGTACTATGTTTTCGGAAACTCCCACATGAATTGAAACTCTGAGAAAGCCCCGAAGCCTAGCACATAACCCTAAACCCTAAACCCCGAAACCCCTACACCCCTAAACCCCAAAACCCTAAACCCTAACCCTTAAGACCCTAGTATAGCACCCTAAATAGTAGGATCCTGATTGTAAGGACCCCAAAATAAGGTACCCCTAATTTTCGGAAACTCTAACTCTGAACCCTAAACCCCTTATAGAAACCTTATAGATCCCTTTAAGGAACCCTCAAAGGACCCCCAAAGTAAGGTACCCCCACTAGTTTCCGGAAACTCTAAACCCTTATAGAGCCCTTTAAAGGAACCCTTATAGTCCCCTTATAGTAACCCTTTAAAGGACTAAGGTACCCCTAGTTTCCGGAAACTCCCCTCTACACCCCTAAACCCCAAAACCCTAAACCCTAAACCCTTAAGCCTTATAGATCCCTTTAAGGAACCCGTAAAGGGCCCCAAATAAGGTACCCCTAGTTTCCGGAAACTCCCCTATGAGCGCTTGGGGCAGGCCTAGGGCCGCCTCCGGGGCAGCAAAGGCATGAAGTCGCCTGTGGGGGCACCGGCAAATAAATCGCTGCCTGGTTTTAAGGTTTAGGGTTTAGGGTTTGGGATTTAGGGTTTAGGGTTTAGGGTTTAGGTCCCTACATTATACATCCTAGAGCCCTTGACCTGAACCCTAGAGCCAAAGCCCCAGACCACTACACCCGAAACCGGTTCCTGCGCTTGCAAAGAAGGTCGAGGCACCCTTGGGCCAAGTCGGCCAGAAACACCAAAGAGAGCTGCCACCTTGGATAGGGTTTGGTGTTTAGGGCTTAGGGGATGTCTTTAAATGCTTAAATCCTGAACCCATAATTTGCCTTCGTGGGGTTTTAGCGATGCTTTTGCGGAGTGAATTGTAGGGCTTGATCAGAGTGATAATGTAGGGCTTCCATGAATTCTTAAAACCCTAAACTTTATCCTACTATTTGGAAAGCTGGGAGATGGGCTCATGGATTGGGGCAGGACACACGAATGAGGTTTCGTGTAAGGGTTTAGGGCTTGAGGGTTGCAGTAGGGATGAGTAGGGATTCATGGAATGAATGGTCTAGGGGGTCCGGAGCGTTGTTGAGGGTGAAGGATTTGTGGAAGTAGTGGTGCTTCAGGGCTTTGGGCTTGGGGTTTAGGGCTGTCCTGGCATCCGGGAATTCAGGATTTGCCGAACCGCGGATAATACCATGACCCCGAACAATTACTCCCAAATCTCGAGACTGGAAGTTCAGGTTACGTCGACTGATGGGGGTCCCTTCTTCATAAACTCCCTTGCTTCAAACTTTAAAGGTCAACGTAGTGTAAATTTCGCCCTCCTACAGACCTTCCGCGATTCGGGTTTAAGGCATGGGAGAAACCCAAAACGCAAAAATGCCTTAACCGCTGAACTTGAGGCCTAAATGGGCTAAGCATTAAACCTTCAACCCTAAACCCGCACAGTACCCTTTTTTTGTTGTACGCCTCTTGTGCACCTATAGAACACTGAATACTCAACCCTGAACCCGGAAATTTCCAAGCAAAGCCGAAAGGCCGAGAGCCCTTTGCCAAGGCAGACAGGGGTGCCGCAACCGAGACCTCCGGTCGGAGCTTGAGATTCGGGGGCTTCCAGCATCTCTTGGGATGTAACATGTACTTAATTATGTGTGTATGTATATAATATATATATATATATATATGCATACATATACGTTTACACATATATATAGAGAGAGAGAGAGACAGAGGCCTACAAAAATTGACTGGGGGGGGCGATTCTACTGTAACTCGATTGAGGAAAGCCGGTCGGATAACAATCTAAATATTCAGACCTCTGCCTTCTGAAGGTTCACTGGGGTCAATGACCACGAAATAGCAAGGCTCATTTGGGCTTGGGCTGCGGGACGTCGTCTTGATGAGTTTGACCGTGAAGATATTCCTGAGCTTTACATCTGCGACAGACTGCAAAAGATCTTGAAAGATCTTTCAGGGCTTCCTAGCCAGATGCACAAGAAGCTGCCTCTTCAAACACCCTGCACAGCTGTCCACAAACCCTGAGAACCCCTCCCCCAGAAACCACAACCTAGACAAAGGAGAATCAGCAAATTAATCGGGCTGTCGAATCCTATGCTCCCCAAATCTCTGAACAAGAAATCAGAAAATAAGAATGAGGCTCGCGCCGATGACGGCTCCAGGCGGGCATGCGTCAGCGTGGCGAAGAGCTGCAAGGCTGCTGGCCACCGGGCAGCCTGCACAGAGATTGCAGGGCTTCACCTGGTGGGTATAGGCTTGGCGGCATTGGAACAAGATGTAAGACTGCTTTTTACCAACACGCATACTTCACAGCAGTGCTTCATTCTCTGAGACAGCTGAAAATTGGGAAGTGCGGTTGGGCTTTCGGCTATTAATGGATGGAGAGTGACTTTGCAACGCTCGTCCTGCGGTGATGATGCGGCAAATGAAGCTGACACTGTATGGCATGGTAACAGCAAGTATCACAAGGATGAGGGGCAGGAGGGGAAGGAAAGATGAGAAAGGACTGTCAAAGTCGCAAGGGGAAGACAGAAGCACCCATGCTCAGCACTTGTGTGTGACTGGAAACTGTCATATCCGACGACAGCAACCAGAGCGGTAGGAATATGACAAAGCAGGAAGAGGACCAGCAAGGACTAAGCAAGCATCATGAATCCTGAAAACGAAACACTCGCTAGAGTTTCCTGGGCAAGAGACGCCAACTGAGCAGGGGCCTTCTCGCATGCAGCCAGGACGGCATTGTAGAGCACCTACAGAAGCTTGTCATGTCCCTCTTCTTAGGACGTCAAGAGCGATGCAGCACGGAAAGCCCGAATCTGTTAAACAATAAGGACCCGTGCTCGCCTGCGCAGATCTCCTTAACATCCTCCGAAACTCTCATGCCATACTTGGAGGTTCAGGGGTAGGTGTAAGTGGGGGTTACAAGTCCCCTAATATGGGTTAGAAGTATAGTTACCCTACTTATAACTACCCATGAACCCTAAACCCACCCTAAAACCTATAGAGCCTTTAAAGGAACCCTAAACCCCTTATAACCCTACTTCTAAAACTGCCATGAACCCCCCAAGCCCTCCGATACTCCGCCGCCCCCGTTTCTACTTGGAGGTTCAGGGGTAGATATAAGTGGGGGTATAAGTAGGGTAACTATACTGATATGTTACTTGGGGGTATAAGGGGTTTAGGGTTCCTGTAAGGGTTCTATAGGGTTTAGGGTTTAGGGGTTTGGGGGGCTAGGGTAGTTATAAGTGGAGCTGTATGTCCCCTAATAGCAGCTATAAGTATAGTTACCCTGCTTATAACCCTTATAACTGCCCGTGAACCTCCTAGTAGGAGGCATGCAGATCCGAAGGCCCGCACGCGTATAGCTCACCCCAGGATCCTAACATTACATTACTATACTATAAGGCACCCTAAGGCACTATAAGTTATAAGGCACTAAAAAGGCACTATAAGATACTATAAGCAACTATAAGGCACTATAAGGCACTAAAAAGGCACGATAAGGTACTATGATATTAGCTTCTTCACCCAAACATTCGGAGTCGTGGCGCCACGTCCGGCTGCACGCCCCTGGCTGCAGCGCTGGCGAGAAGGCCCAGGGCCTGCGCGGTTTCATCTTCAGGGCGCAACTTCAGGGTGCCAGTTCCTTTAAAGGGGTCCTTTAAAGGGGTCTATAAGGGATCTATAAGGGTACTATAATGTAGGGGCCTTAATAGTTAGAATAAGGTTTTGGGCTCTTTTATAGGTTAATTATAGTAAGGAACCCAAAGCATAATGATGGTTATTATTCAGGCCCCTATATTAGGGCCTGGGGCTTCGGGGTTGAGGACTGCAGGTTGTTCTGTCGTCAGATTCCAAGAAAGCTTCGGTACGGTTTGCATGAGCTTTCAGAGGGTGCAATAAAACGCCCCTAATGCGCATAATGGTTCGTCTGGTTGTTGACTAGACAGGGCACTCTCCTCTGCCATTTCCAATCGGTCGTTCGATCTTGTCTTGAAAAAGTGTCTGCCATTGGTGCCTGCAGCTAGGGCTTTGGCCTTCGGTGCGTGCCTTCAAGATCAAGCATTGGGAGGAACGATCCGGGTTGCACAAATTGGGGTTGGCCGCGCTTAAGCCTGCAAGATCTAAGGTGCAATCGAGTCAAGACGAAGTATAGGCTCCAAGGGAATGATAGGGTTCTACAGGTGGCCATGACCGTGACCTTAGTACCCACGAGCAATGCCTATAGAATGCAAGCTCGCTAATTTCTACTAGGCCGCTCGGGGCACTGCAGCCTTATGAGTAGCACATCTAGGGCCCTGCACGAAGGGCTTTCGTCGGGCCGTACCAGGTTCCAACAGATACACCCAAAAAAATCCCTACTGCAACAGTCCCTGAGACCCCCCCTAACAATCCGCAAGCCCAGTAAACCCTAAACCCCAAACCCTAAACCCCTAAACCCCTAAACCCTAAACCCCAAACCCTCAACCCTCCCTGAAAATCCGAAAGCCGAGAAAGGGCCGGCAGGCGCCTGCTCCCAGTGGGCCACCTTCTCACACGCCGAGGCTGCAGCCGAAAAGCTGACCTCACGGCAGTTTTGTAACGCAGTGGGCCGAGACAATGATTTCCTTACAGCCCCTATCTAAGTTAGAACGGTTATTTACAGCCCCTATCTCATTTAAAACCATATAGGTTCGGTTTAGGGTTTAGGGGGCACTTGCACTTCTGCAAGACCGTACGTACCTGGCTTCTACATCTTCGGTAGAACGCTGAGCCCCTGTTCATCCCTAGACTACTCGGAGCTCAGACTCAGGCCATCTTAGCCTTGAACCTGCAAGAAGACATCTAGCACAGGAGCCTTGACTGAGTAGGGCTTGGGGGTATGTTAGAGTGTAAATACATAAGGTCATAGGGACGACACGAGGTTAGTCTTGCTAACTATCAAGACCTCTGCGGTGCAGCACCTCCACGACGGGTGGATCAGCGTCTGTACTTTAGTGTCTGTGATAGCTGAGAGGAGCGGGTGCCTCTACCCATAATCACATAGACCACGAAGCAACCCGAACAGAAGCTCGCCGCATCCCGAAACGGATGCCCTGATCCCGACGGGCAGAAAAATCCGAAGCACCGATTTTATCTGTAAAATTCAAACGTTCGGTGGTTAACTCTACAACATCATCATGCTCAACTTCCTGCACTACGAAAACTCCCCCCAAAAGAAACTGCTCCACTCCGCCAAGCGGCCAACGTCGGCTGCAACTGGACGCTGCAAAGCTCAGCAAACAGATCCAGGGCTGGCCTTTGCTCTTGGCTGGGGGAGTTCGCTGGCTGCCCCAATCCAGAAGCCCAACCCGTCACACTGAGACAAGTCTGCTGGGAAAGATTTGCGGCGAGGGTCAAGGGGGGAAGATTCTGGGCTTTGGGCCTCGATTCAGGCGTTTCGGGTCTTGGGTAGAGCAGATTTGCTTTTCATGTTCATGGGCGAACAACCCCAACCCCAGGTCGTCACGGTAGATTTTTCGTGTCGAACCCGTGTGCCGGGCTTCAAGGTTTTGTTACAGATCCAGCCTGGGTTTGGAGCGTAAAGCTGACCCCGAAGCACAGGAAGCCAAGCGACCCCGCTTCCTCGGCCTTCTCGCAGGCACTCATGGCCGCATTGTAGGAAATCACATCCTCGAAGTCTCCGGCGGCAGCAGTTAAAGGCAGTTTAAGCCCCGCTGCAGCACAAGCACTTTCGGCATTGGGGTTGAAAACAGAGGGTTTAGATATGTGGGGCGTAGATGTCGGGTTCAAAGCTTCTGGAGCTTGGGGTGGGGGACCCAGGTTTCAGAAGCCAGGGTTTCACGCAAAGTATCAGACAAGGACGTATCATCGACCACAGTAGATGTTGATGCGGATCATGGGGATGGAAACTCTTCCTAGTCCTCGTTGCTGACATTGAAGATTTTGTGGAAAGGTAGACGAGCCTTGTATGTGCCAGGGCAACGAAAAGACCAGGCATTCACAAGGACATTGCAGATCCCACGCTAGGGCCAGGGTCTGTTGCCGGACTGTTCAGTCCGGTGTTGGGAGGGGTCTCAACACCCAGGACACCCCCTCCAGCCCCTGAAAGCGTTTCAAAATCTCAAGCTCAAACATGCACAAACCCGTACAAATCGTAAACCCTCAATCCTGAATAGAAGGGTACTGCTGCAGCGTTTTTGTAAGGACTATGTTCAATCTCCCTTACTGCGGAAACCCCGCAGCAACCCGTCAGCAAAGCCCTCCCACCCCTGAGATGATGCCAGGATGCCGCTTCCAGGCCTCGGTAGAGGTTCGCAGAGCTGCAGAAGGATTATTCACTTCAGGTAATTAAGGGCTTTAAGGTTTTTGGGTTGTTTTAAAACACCCCGGCTTGGGCCTTAAAGGGTTTCTGTGTTTTCAGGGTCGGAGTAAGCCAGAAAGGTATCCACCGACGTCGTAGCTTTGGAGTCAACAGGTCTAGCACTTGACACTTGGGGATCGAGGTACGTTGTCCATGGTCCTGAGGTTTGCGAAGGGTTGAATTTCATACTCTAAACGCTAAACCCTAAACCCCCAAACCCTAAACCTCAGGAGTGAAGAATGTAGCGGCTTGTAGCGATCACAAAGACAGGGAATCTCGTCACCATCCAGGCCCAGACCTTGAACCTGACACCTACGTAGAACTCTAGACCCTGAACCTAGACGGTTTAGGGTTTAGGGTTTAGGGTTTAGGGCCCCTAAAGCCCATCAAACGCTTCCAAGCCGGAAAAACCCAAACCTCCCAGGCCAGAAGCAAAAACCTCCCACCCACAAGCCAAGCCACCGCTGCTCCGCAAGGCTGCCAAAACCCTCAAGGCCTAGGAAGAGGTTTAAAATGGCAATTAACTTTTTGGTTGTGGGGTTTTTTGCTTTGGGTTTGTGGGTGCACAGTTGTGGCTGGCCTTCTTCTTGCATTGGGCTTTGTATCCAGAGTTTAGGGTTTTGGGGGATTAGTGATATGATATTTAGGGTATCAGGGTTTTGGTGTGCACTGGTCCAGGGTTTAAGGCAGAAGAAGCAGTTGATCCTCAACCTCTCGCTGGGTAGAAGAAACCAGAATTCCTGCTGATCGGCACGTCCTTCTGTGTGAAACCTCCCTGAAGGACGTAGGGGCTATTTGGCTGGACCTTTGGGCTGTTGAAGGCTCTTGTGCACTTTGGGGCTCAAGGTCTAGTCTTGGGCTGACTGGCAACGAGGGTGTTGGATTGTTGAGTTCAGGCTTCTTCCCAACACCCTGAATCCGGCAACAAACACCCTGGGCTTCAGGTTCCGACCTGTTGCCACTCCGCCGCGCCCTCGCAGGCCGTGACGGCGGCATTGTATGTGATTACGTCCACCTGAAGCATATGCGTGGGACACACTGCTTTTCATGGGATGTTATGACACTGAGGTTGTTCAAGGAAGCCCGATTTAGAACAACGGAGTTGCAATGCCCTGCCTGCTACTGGGTCCTTTCAGGACCCAAGGACCTGCCTCGGATCTTAAGCACGCTTGGCTTTGAAGGCTCCTGCAGCATCAGCTTTCTACACTCCTAAGTCTGCCCAATCGAAAAGGTGGAGGGGTCCTTTTGCCTCTGACAGACACCTTTGGAAACCGGGGCTGTCCCAGGAACGAGAAAGAAGCTCTGTTCCCGCCGAATGCTTCGGTTTCGGGCTGAGAGAGTGTGCAGTCAAGTCAGAGGTGCAGCGTAGCAGCTGAAAAGGCAACAGACCACCAGCGCCAATCTAATTTCACAAAGGTGCGATCCCCGAAGCCCTGAGCCCTAAGTCCTCAACCCTAAGCCCTAAACCCTAAACCCTCAACCCTAACCCTAAACCCTCAACCCTAAACCCTAAACCCTCAACCCTAAACCCTAAACCCGGGCCTCCAGGAGACTCGCCGCATGGTGAAGCAAAGACAGCGCCTGGCCAGCATCTGCTGGGACTCAGGGTGTAGGGCTTCGGCTTTAGGGTTTAGGGCTTAGGGCTTAGAAGGGTTTAGGGCTTAGGGTTTAGGGTTGAGGGTTGAGGGGTTTTAAGGTTTAAGGCTTAGGGTTTTGGGCGTAGGGCTTAGGCTTTAGGGATTGCGGAGAACCCTCAATTACCAAATCCAAAAACCTAAACACGAACCTCAAAAAACCATCCCCGAAACTCTCGAAACTGTAAGAATTACCAAATCCAAAGAACACAAAACTTAAAAATTGAGCCCCCGAAACTCTCGGAACTGCAAGGCCGAAAAACCTCGGCTCTACGCCCCCCTCAGACCCAAGGCCAATGAATCGTCCCAAAGCCCCTACGACCCTGAACTCCCAAACCCCAAAGACGGGAATGCCACTACACCCGGATTGAAAGAGGCCTCATCACAACCTTGAAGAGCGGTCTGCGATCCCAACCCCTGAAGCCTGACACTCCGCACGCCTGAACAGACCCTTCGCAAACCCTAAAGCTTTTGTGGACTGCTAAGCCTCCAACAAGCACTGCAACTAACCCCGGAAGCTACGCTTCGTACAGTACAATAGTATATTGTAATACACTGTAACCCACTCTAGTACTAGTACATTAGAGTGAAATATATATATATATATATATATATATATATATATTGTGTACACTTGCATTATATGGAAGATTCTAGTACTTTATAGTACATAAGACTGCCTTATAGTATATGATACGCTATATTCCCGGCAGGCCTGGGCCCAGGCCGCTGCACGTCCCAAAGCGGCAACTGCGGCGTTGAACACGACTAGGCCTCGACCCACGAGCCACAGGGTTTAGGGTTGAGGTTTGGGGGTTTGGGGTTGGGGGTTGGGGTTGAGGGTTTAGGGTTTTTTTTTAAATGCAATGACCTTTCTCCGCAGCGACAGGTTTAGGGTTTAGGGTTTAGGGTTTTGGTGGGTTAAGGTGGTCTGGGGTCTGTTGGCTAAGCCTTGAAGGTAGCTTTAGGGGTTGATGGTATGGTGCTTTTTTGAGTGGTTCTTGATTTAGGGCTCAAGGGGTTTAGGTCTAAGGGTTCGGCTTTCGGGGTAGCTGGGGCGCTGAGGTTCCATGCCGAGTCTGATTGGGGCAACTGCGCGAGTCTCAGGTGCCCGTCTTTTGGTACTTGGAGGTTCATGGGTAGTTATAAGTAGGGTTATAAGTAGGGTAACTATACTTATAACCCATATTAGGGGACTTATAACCCCACATATAACTACCCCTGAACCTCCAACTATTGATTTCGCATCCAGATTCAGGTAGGGAGCGAGCGCGAGAAGGGTAGAGAGACGAGACGAAGACAGGGAAGAGAGACAGGGATAGTTCTCAACTTGCTACAGTACAAGCTCTAGGCATGTTGGTGCCAAGCGATGATCTATTGCCACAAGTGTCTAGTGTCCGCAGTGCCGGACCGTCGACCTTCCACAAAACCCATGCAGGAGGCCGATCAAGATTGAAACTTCCGACCAACCCCAAGCAGATCACCCGAAGCCTGAACCCCGAACTTCCCTAAACTCTTCACTACTCTGGACGTTGGGTCGCCGTACTGTGTGCTGCCGAAGGCACTCGGCGCTAGGTGGTGGGTGGACTCCTCCGCGGAGCAGAAGCTGCCAAAAAGCTTAAAAGGCAGGGGTCGAAAACAACTTTGGGGCATCCTATTAAGTGCCGGCTCCTCCACATTGTGCTCGTTTTGAGGATTACCTTATCCTTAATTGCTTCTACGAACGAAAACAACTAAATTGAAGCACAGCAACTCCCGGGCATCTTGCCACCGCTTTTCCTTCCCGGGACTTGCCTGCAGCAGTAACAGCGCCTCCACCCAGCGAGATGCAGCCCCGCAGACCGTGACTCCTGGACACGGGCTCGGGGTTTTCGGCGTTGAGGGTTTAGGGTTTAGGGTTTAGGGTGTTTCCTTTTGTAGTTCGGGGCTGAAGCTAGGATGTGACGTGAGGAATCTTCGACTTTGACCCGGGGTTGAGCGGAAAGCTGTTGTGTACCTGGATCGCGAACTCCCGACTCTGACTCCGACATGTTGCGAATCCTGCACGCGCAAGCCCAAAAAAGAACAACGATTTGAGCTACTATAGGGGCCTTAATAATTAGAAGAGGGTTTCGGGGCCCATTATACCAGTATTATTAATAAGGAACCCCCAAAATAGTATTGGTATGTATTTAGGCATGTAGGCCCGTATATGACACCAGAGCCACAAGGAGTTGAGCTATTGACCCCTCCTGGAACCCCAAGTTTCTTGGTTTGTGCCCTTCACAGGCCTGTGGCATTTCGGGGACTAAGGCAAGGGCCCACCCGTGTGTTTCTGCACATGCGTGCGGAGATACTGTACAGCCCGTAAAGAGCAGCTTGTGCTTGGAGGTTCATGGGTAGTTGTAAGTAGGGTTATAAGTAGGGTAACTATACTCATAACCCATATTAGGGGACTTATCACCCCACTTACAACTACCCCTGAACCTCCAAGTAAGGCAAGGGCTCAGGATTGCTCACGTCTGAGATCTCGTCAGCCCCCATGCCGCAGATCTGCCTCAAACTAATCCCATGGCAGCCAAAAACGGTTTAGGGTTTAGGGTTTGGGGTTTGAGAACACTCGACTTGGGGATGTGCACATGATTTCAATCCTAAGCTGTAAACCCTGAACCTCAGGGTGCAGACATCAATTCGGCAAAAGGCTACATACCACATCCCAAACCTTAGGGCGCGTCAGTAGGACCTACAAGGAATAGCAAACCCCATAAAGTTGGAAACCGGATTAAGGCCAAATAGTGCTGGGATTCCCTATACATTACTCTTATAAAGGATTGAGGCTATTGGGTTTCCAACTTTTGGGCTTCTGCTGTAGCAAACCCTCAAGGGCTGAAAGATTGCAAAGGTTCTAGCGTGAGAGGCAAAGGAACCCGACCAGACCGACTGAACCGATATACGGTTTAGGCTTTAGGGTTTAGGGGTTGAGGGGTTGAGGGGTTGAGGGTTTAGAGTTTAGGGTGTTTTAGGGTTTTCCTGCGATGCCGCTGCGCTCATCTTCTCAACCCTCAGCCCCATGCAAGGGTTGCAGAGGTGGTGCCCCAGCGTCGCGAACCCGAGGGCAACCACGGGGTACTTGGAGGTTCAGGGGTAGTTGTAAGTGGGGTGATAAGTCCCCTAATATGGGTTATAAGTATAGTTACCCTACTTATAACCCTACTTATAACTACCCATGAACCTCCAAGTAAGCCTCGACCGCCCCCAGAGACGTCCTGCGCTGTAGGTGCTTGCCGTCGGCCGCAGCGTCTGAGCCCGAGCTGCATGCAGAAGGTCCAGGACCCGCTGCCAGTGTCTGCTCTCGCCTTTGGATTTAGATTTCGAGTTGGATTTAGCGAGGATTTTCGGAGTTTGGGTGTGTGGGCGGTTCCCCAGCTCTTCCCCCCACCAGCTACAAGCAAGATCCGACCACCCCGAGACTTCAGCTATAAAGAGAAATGCAGCCGCTGAGCGGAAGGACGCCCTTGAAGAGTAATGATCGGGAGTTCGTCCACTCTTGAAGAGCTTGTGACGGTCGGTGGCTTTAGGTTCTAGACTGCGGTGAATGAAGGTTCTCCGGTTTGGGTTCAAGGGCAAAGGTCGCATTGTGGTCTTTGCAGCATCGTCTTCACGGGCTTCATGTTGCAACCCTGCGCTTGAAACCCTGTGTGAAGTCTAAGTCTCCATAGACTCCACCAGAGACCGTCAGCCAGCCAGATTTCTCCAGGAAGCTCTTGGAGACATTTCGCTGCTCAACACTGGAAAAACCACTTTCTGCCCGACATTAGTGGTGCCCAAACGGAACAAGCTAGACGACAAAGGAGTCCTCGACTTGAGGCTAACAGCCCACTCCATTGAGGGCTTCGGGCCTGAAAACAGGAGGGGTTTGGGATCGCGCAAATCATAAACACCCTACCGAACCCTAGAAACCCAAACTGAACCCAAATCATCGCATTTCAACCCTAAGGAGCCCTGAACACCCTTTTTGCCACAGCAGCCCAGGGGCAGGAGCTGATACAAGCGTTGTAGCTGACGATGTCCTGAGGGCTGAAGCTTGTTCACACTTGGAGGTTCAGGGGTAGTCATAAGTGGGGTGATACGTCCACTAATATGGGTTATAAGTATAGCTGCCCTACTTATAGCCCTACTTATAACTACCCATGAACCTCCAAGCACAAGCTGCTCTTTACGGGCTGCACGGTTGTAGTTTACAATTCTTCGTGAAATTCTAGGTCTTCGGACGTTCTGCCTCAAGTACTGATGCAGCAACATGCATCGTGAGAGGGAACATCCTGAAAAATGCAGAAGGGCCTGCTACACCCACACCCGATGCCCAAACGATCTATGCAAACCCCGAACCAGCCAAATCCTGGAACCCTAACCTCAGTCTCTGCACTCAGATGTCTCTCACCGCCCTCCCCGGCGGTCCGTCGCAAGCGTGTCCCCTGACATCCCTGCCAGCACGGACACGGCTTGCTGCCACTGCTGACCTCTCACGCTTCAGGGCTTCAGAGCTTAGGGCTTAGGACCCTCAACCCTACCTTAACCTACCAAAACCTACCTTTTTTTGTAGGGTCCCCATAAACTCCATATTACTAGGTTTTATAATAAGAACCTACAAAAATCTAGGGCTTGGTGGGTTAAGGTAGACACCGAGGGCTCAAGGGGCTGAAGGGCCCAGGACTTTAGGGCCTCCAAGCGGAGGAGGAGTTCTCAAGAGCCCCCAAGAATAGGGGAACCCAAAAAGGAAAAGGGCAAAAAAAGAACTACTGGCGACCCTAGCAAAAGCCCTCAAAGAGATGGGAGTTTCAGATGGAACATCAAATCTGGGAGCACCAGAGATTCAACTAGCTTAAAGCCCGACACAGTGGCAAGTCTCAGAGGGAACGAGACACCTGGAAGTATCCCCAAACTTGTTATCGGCACAAACTTGCAAACCCTGAGTTAACCGAACAACCCTAAAGCTCTAAACCCCTGAACCCCTAAACCCTGAACCCCTAAACTTAAACCCTCTCGTCCGGATCGGCCGCAGAGAATAAACGCCTACTGGCGAACCTAGCAGAGAGTAAAGGCCTAAACCGCTAAACCCCTGAACCCCCAACTCCTAAGCTGCCATGTGCGAGGCCTCGGCTGCAAGCGCCGATCGCCGCGTTGGCGATGACCTGGGAGGCCTCGAGGAGGGTCCCAGGAGGGCCCGGGCGGAAGAAAAAGGCCTTAAAGTAAGGTTTAGGGTTTAGGGTTGGGGTTTGGGGTTTAGGGTTTCGGGCTTAGGGTTTAGGGTTAAGTAAGAATTACAAGGGGGCTTACGAGGGCTTTAAGAAGTACAACGTGCTGTTAGAAGGGTTCTGCACCGGTGTTATAAGATTTGTAAATTCAAGACATATCTTAAAATTCTATAAGCTCACAATTCCATACCAGCACGGCCGAAGAGCCGAATCTCAACCCCTCTTAGAGGATGAAAAGACATTAAAGGTGCTTCTGTAAGTAAGGGTATTCAAATCACCCTACGGGGCACCCTAAACTCACGTTCAAGGGATCGGGTCCTTGGGTGTCGGATGGCTGCTGCCGGCCTCCACATGGAGCTGGGCTTCCCTGAACCTCATTGGAGTTCCGGCTGTAGGGTTCGGGTAGTTCTCTATATAGGGTCCCTTTGGGGTCCCGTTTATAAGGGTGCCGCCTTCATTTGGGAAAGACCCTAATTTAGAGAAATGCCCGTAAAGGGTTTGGGTTCAGGAGGCTTGCTTTTAGCGGTTTGGTTTTGGGGTGTGGGGCCTGGGGTCTAGGGATATGTTCCCATCCATGGATGGGACAATGCAACAGAAAACAGGAGTGCCTAGAAAAGTTGATGTCTCCATCGCAGCGGAGAAGCGAGAAGTTCATCAGAAATCCAAGCCCCAAAGTCATCGCATGTCACAACTTCCGTGTGCTTCATCTTTTCCTTCACCTAACCCAGCGCAAATTCCACCCCGAAACCCTGCTCCCGGAACCCTGCAACTCCCAGAAGCACTTTCCTGAGAACATTTGCCGTTCCCAAAAACATACCTTCCTTCTACCGAAGTGGCTCTGATGTCAACACAGCTCCAAACCATAAAGCTCAAGCGCCTGCACGCTACCCCCTAAACCCTAAACCCCTAAACCCTAAACCCCTAAACCCTGAACTCTAAACCCCAAAACCCCTAAAGCTCCGAGCAGCAGGCACAGCGCCATCTCCCACTTCTCGGCCCGTCCACAAACCGTGATAGCAGCGGAGTAAATCCCAGAGGCAGGCGGCAGCTGGGAGGTGACGGCCTTGGCAAGGGGTTGGTTCAGGGTTTCGGGTTCAGAGTTTAGGGTTTGGGGTTCAGGGTTTAGGGTTTAGGATTTGCTGCCTGGCTTGTGAGAAGTAACCCAAATCATCACCTGAAAGGGACCCCCTTGAGCCCATAATAAGCCCGGCTTCTGGGGAATGCTGTGGGGATACATATGCGTACGAGTGTACGTGTATTGCTGTTTGAGTGTGTCAGTGTGTGCATGCGTACATAAATACGCATATGCATGTAACAGTGTGTGTGTGTATATATATATCATATTCTCAGGACCCGCATGTCCTCGTGAGCGACGAATGTCGTAGAGCCCCAGTACCGCAGCAAATCGCCATGGAGTTGGAAAGCGGTATGGTGTCTTGCCCTTGAGGGCTTTAAGTTTCTGTTTTCAGCATAAGTGGCGCCACCGTTTCTCCAGGCGCTTCCAAATAAGTTCTAACAGGTCCAGTCTTTATCGGTATACGACATCTCGCAGAAGCCGACCGTTGGTATGCAAATCATTGTCAAGATACCAGTGTGCTGCTTGACCGCCACGCTTGACATTGATGAGTCGGATGAAACTGACCATGCAGAGACGAAGAAGTGGAGCCCAGGCGGGTCATACATGCAGCGGCTAGAAAGACGTTGCACCTATCTCCGTGCTTCGCGTACAATGGCGTGCAGATCTTCGTCAAGCTGTTGACATACATGACCACCACATAGAGGTTGGGCAACAAGCGCAGATTGCCACCCCAACATCCAGGAAGGTGTTCGAGCTATTTTTTTGCATCAGTGAACCTGAGAGCACACTACGTCCTGTTGATGTCTGCTCCAAGGCACTTGGTCCAGGCTTGCTTCCGAGTTCGAGCACCAAAGCTGTGTAAATCTGTTAATCCAGCACTTCTTGGCTTTTCTGTGTAGCGGGGAACACTTCTGCACAGATTGACCCACAGGACCACGTTTGTTACTTGCATGTTTGTATAAGTATACATGCTGCCACTGTCCACGTTTATTGGCACGGGTGCGTCCCGACCCCAGCACGAATAAGCTGAGAGCACTTGATCTTGCGATACCTTGGTGGACAACTCCTCCCTTTCGGGATGCAGCTGGCTTCCCTAAACTGTGGACGTAGCTGTAATTACCCTTGGTTTTGTAGAGGTGGGACAGTTTGTTGTTTGCTGGCTCAATCCCACCTCCCTTATGCGAGTCCATACAGGCGTGAGCGGATTTCTGGTCCGCGCAGTTCTTGCTCTCTAACCAACGCGTGCCCTTTTGGTTGCGTCCAACTAGGACTCCATGCCTCTGAATGCAAAACATAGCCAATATCATCACCAAAAACTTTTCTTAAGCAGGTCCCAGTGCTGGGTCCCAGGATTCTTCAAGGAGAGTCTGGTTTGGGGGTTGAAGATTACCGGAATCGGAGCGCCCTCCTGGTTCTAGGGGTAGTCTGGTGCTTTTTCCTACTGCAACCCTACAAGGCCCTGAAGGAACACTGCTGCTACCTGCTGACGCATTGACCTTTTAGAACGCAGACCCATCACCCTTTAACCCCGCAACCCGTAACGCTGCACCTTGAACCTCAACACCTTCAACCCTAAATCCACAACGAAACTGTAAAACGGTCTGAAAATGAAAAAGCGTTTCACGGTAATCGAAGGTAAGTAATACTGACAGTGAATTTATGATACTGGGAACAACACGAAAACAAATATCACTACTAACCACAGCCAACTTATCCGTAATCGTTTTAAACCAAAAAGCATAACAACGAGAAGAAATATCACTAGTAGCCATAGCCAACTTAACCGTAATCGTAGTTTAACTAGAAACAAAAGGGCCCAGGCGCCTCGAAGATTGCCAAAGCTCTGGTCCATGCTGCGGCCGTCGCGCACGCCTGGGCCATCGCCCGGGGGTTTGTGGGGTGTCTGTATGAGTTTGGAAAGTTTGGGCTTCTATGCCTTTTGTCTGGTATAGGATTTTCGGCGGTAGAGGGTTGCAGGGTATGACTTGACGGTCGTTAAGGCTTTCGGGCTTCATGTCAGTCTTGGAGTCGTGCGGACAAGCTTTGCTTTACGGCCGGAAGGTAGAGTTTAGGATGCGGAGTTTCGGCATTGAGGTTCAGGGATACTACAACAATGACAATAGCAATAATAATAATAATAGTGATAGTTTTCTGCTTTTTTAGTTTATAGTTTTCTCTGTGAACGAAAGAGACAAACGAAGAAGATCACAGGTTCAGGGCACGGTCAAGGCCTTGAGCTTAGGGCAGGAACCCTCTGGGCTTGGTGCGCGCTGTTGTGCAGATGTCCTAAGCTATCCTCGCCCCCAATATTCAAGCCCTGAGAAGCCGGAAAGAAGCTTTAGGAGCCAAGCCATCACAAATCTTGTAAAACCACAAATCCTCCGTCTGAAGCAAAAAGTTCGAGACCCTCAAGTTCATACCCGACCAGAGCTGCAAGCTCTCGAAGAACACTCAAGTCACTGACCCCAAACCGACACTCTGCGCCTACACCCCGAACCTCCTCCTCCCCATATGTCTTAACTTCGGGAAGAAAGTCTGGGAGTGTCCTGAGCCAACGAAGAGGCCAACAAAAACTTGCGAAAAAGTCCGGCGCTCAAACCGGAAATCCGGAAACCGCGTTGCAGGTACATGTACGACCGGCTAAAGTCCGAAAAACACCCAAGCCCAACCCAAGCTCCCAAACCCAATCCGAAACCGAACTCAAGAAACCTAAACCCTAAACCCCTAAACCCTGCACCCTAAACCCTAAAACCCCTAAACCCCACAACCCCCAAACCCCAAAAACCCCCTTCTCAAAACCCAACTATTACGGAACCCTACTACCGATCCCTTATAGAGCCTTCTAAGGAACCCTTTAAAGGGAACCCTATTCTAATTATTACGCCCCTAAAAGACTTTCAAAGGCCAAGCCAAGACTCCTGGACCGCCGTGGTGGAGTGGAAGGCGTTGGGCCGCAGGCCCCGCGATTCGAGGCCAGCGAAGAAGAACCTCGGGCTCTATAAGGCTTACTATAAGGTTCACTATGAGAGTGACAGAGTGACTATAAGAATAAGGGTACTATAAGGCTCACCATAAGGGTTGCTATAAGGGTTACCAAAGGACTTTTTCAGAGGGGTTTAGGGTTTAGGGTGGAGGAGTGTTTTGGAGTCTAACAGTCTAAAGGTCACGGTTTTGGGATCTGGAATCTACGGCTAGGTGTTTCGATTAGGAAGTTTCTGACTCGTAGAGTTTCGGGTTCGATTCTTCTGCACAAGCTCTTTCTTTGCGGGTTAGGGTTCCGGGGTTTGGGGGTTTGGGGCTTCAGGGTTTTAAGGCTTCGGGGGGTTTAACCTTTATAGTAACCCTTATGGTAGCCCTTATGGTAACCCTTATGGCACAGTAACCCTTACAGTACGTTGTTTAAAGCTTCATAGGGCTTTGAGGGCCCTGAGCCAAGCGGCAACGCCAGCTCCCACTCGCCGGCCCGGGCGCACGCTCCCATGACCTCGGGGCTCCAATGGAAGATGGAAACAAGGTTTAGGGCCTAGTTTAGGGTTTGGGGTTTTAGGATTTAAGGTTTCGGGTTTAGGGTTACGGGTTGAGGGTTTGAGCTTGGGGTTAAGGCTTTAGGGGGAGAAAGGTCTCCAAAGAAAAAGAGAAAGAGAACCCACACACACCTACACGCATAGAGAAAAATCAAGAAAGACAGACAGACAGACAAACAGACAGAAAGATGGATAGATAGGTAGGTAGATAGATACACAGATAAATAGAGAGATAGATAAACAGGTAGAGCTCATGGTTGCCATCAACATAGTCAGCCGAAGTAGTAACAGTTAATAACACCGCTTTGACACTGATGAAATGAAGCTACTAATAATAATGACAAAACGACAATACGACCACAATACGAAGAAGAAACCAGAAGGATAAGAACCATAGCAATAGCTGACCACATGTTCCAAGCCNCCCCCCCCCCCCCCCCCCCCCCCAACAAAAAAAAAAAGAGACGTTCTCCTGCGCCCAAGGACCGATTTCATGGTAATTTCGTCGCCCTGCAGACCTCCCCCTTCCATACGACCCAGTAGCTGCACTGCGAGCTGCCACTCCCCAGCCTGAAGGGACTGAAGGTTTCGGCTTTTGGCTCTAGGCTTTGGGGTTCAGGGTTTCAGGTTTGGCTTTTGGGTTCAGGGTTTAGGGTTGAAAGTTTCGGGCCTTTCGGGTTTAGGGTTAGGGTCAGCTGTTTAATGTCAGCTCGTTGTAAAGCCGCTGAAACCTTTCGGTTCTCTGTTCAGGAGTTGCCGTGCTGAACTTGCTTGAAGGATCCTAAGCACCCGAGCCGAAGAAGTCTTCAACAAGAAACTATTCTTTACCAAGCCGGTGAATGAGCCTCCGCATCGCAGAGACTGATCTCTAGAGGCTAGATTTGCTCGGCCCTGTAGGCTCTGGCCAAGATAGCTCCATAAGGAATGCCAGTACCACTTCAAAGTCCTGTCACCCAGCTACAGGCACAGATTGTGGTGGAACTAAGTTCTCAAGCCTCGGGGCTGAATCGCGGTGGGCAAGCTGCAAATTGCAGACCCTCAGAGAAGGACCCTGATTTCTCGACGCTGGCCACCTTGCTGTCGCCCCGCAGAAAACCCGCAAAAACAGGTAAGAGCATCAACAGTCTCAGCATCCACACACACACACACACCCACACACACCCACGGGCAGCCTTCTCAAGAGCGCTGGCTGCCGCATTGTAGGTAATCACCTGATGAATGCAGACCTCTAAAAAACTGTGCATGGTGAAGTCAATACAGCGCGCGTCCTACAGGAATCCCCATGTTCGCTGGTAACCCAGAATACACCCTTAACCCTGAAAGTACCCTGCCTTACCTTCAAAGTACCCTAGCTCTCCAACGGCTCACTCAAAAACCAATGTCCAGAGCAAATATAGGGGCCTTAAGAATTAGCGTAGGGTTTTGGGGCCCATTATGCTATATTTTTAATATTCAACCCGTCCCTATATTATAGAAGTCTGTTATAGATCCCTTACAGAACCCTTTCAGGGACCCCTATTCTAATAATTTAAGCCGCTATACTAAGCAGGCCCGTGGCAAAACCAAATTCTGATTATGAAGGCCCCTATACTATAGAACTCTCTTATAGATCCCTTATAGGCCCCTTTAAGGGAGCTCTTTAACGGAACCCTAGTCTAATTATTAATAAGGCCCCTATATCAAGCAGGCCGATGGCATTCGGGGCCGTCGATGAAGTCTCTGCCTCCTCCAGGAGTTTTCGGAGCTGCTGACGGTGGGGTTGGGGTTTGGGGTTCTAGGGTTTTTAGGGTTTAGGGTTTTAGGGTTTAGGGTTTAGGGGTCTAGGGTTTTGGGGGAGAGCGCTTTTGGGTTTTGGGGCTTGGGGTCTAGAGTTTACGATTTACGCGCTTGGCGTTTAGAGTTTAGGATTTTGGGGTGTTGGGGGGGGGGAGGGGGGGCGGTGCTTTGGGCTTTCGGAGTTTTTGGAGGCTTGGGATGTGGCTTGGGATGTGGCTTGGGATGTGGTTGAGAGCTTAGAGCTGTTTCGATGTTGAAGGCCTTGGATTTAGGACTTTAGGATTCAGGCTTTGGGTTTCGGTATGGCGAGGCTTCTTCACGGGATAGTTAGGGGCCTAAATAATTAGCATAGGGTTTTGGGGCCCATACACTTTGACTATAATAAGGAACCCCCAAAATAGTGTAGGTAACTGTTTAGGCCCCTATAGTATGTGGAGCTTCGGATTCAGGTCAGCCGAAGGCTCTCCGCAACTTCCTTTTCCAGAAAGAGATGCCGGGTATCTCAGGTGGGAGTGGCCGTCCCAGAAATTCCCAAAGCGCCTAGAAGGCTTTAGGGTTTGGGGTTAACTACAGATAATTGGGCCTGGTCTTTCCGTATGTTTCAAGTTGAGGCAAGCAGAGCAAAATAGCAGTAAAGAGCATGAACCCAACTCCCGAAATCCAGGCACCCTATCCAGCCACCCTAGAGGCTCCGAGAAAAGATTTGCTCTCCTCCAAGATGCCGAGCGCCACCCCCCATGCGCCCGCACGGCCACAGGCGCTCACCAGAGTGCTGTAAGAGACGATGCTGGCCTTTCAGGAACTCCGCCAGAGCGCGTTCGTTGGGGAGGCGGCTTGCAGGGTTTTGGCATCTTTTCGTGCCTGTCTTCTTGTCCGAAGATCTCGGGAATGTGTTGAAAGTTTACTTACGGCTTTAGGAACTCTCAGTTTGCCTTTTAAGGCTGTTGGGTCTTCAGGCCATACTGTGCGGGTAGTGTTGGGCCCTGTTTGATTGCAGACGGATGTGCCTGACAGGATCNTTACGGCTTTAGGAACTCTCAGTTTGCCTTTTAAGGCTGTTGGGTCTTCAGGCCATACTGTGCGGGTAGTGTTGGGCCCTGTTTGATTGCAGACGGATGTGCCTGACAGGATCAGCAGCTGATATTTCGTGGGCAGTGGTGTTCAATTAAGAGAGGATGCTATGAAAAACGCTTGCCCGACCTGTCTAGTCGAGTCTCTGAGAAGCCATAGGTCTTTCAGGCTTTGGGCTCTTGGTATGAACTTTTGGGCGTAGGACTTAAGTCACCAAATTGGAGCCTACGGCTAAGGTGTTGCGTGGCCGAACTCCAATTTATGCGAACTGCCGGAGCCTGAACCGAGCCGCATCGGAGAGCTGCAAACAGTGCGACAGCCGCTTGCCACCGCTTGGCCCTGCCGCAGGCATCAATGGTCGCATTGTAGGTCACCTTGGTGCNCCGGAGCCTGAACCGAGCCGCATCGGAGAGCTGCAAACAGTGCGACAGCCGCTTGCCACCGCTTGGCCCTGCCGCAGGCATCAATGGTCGCATTGTAGGTCACCTTGGTGCGCTTCGGACTCAGCATATCTTTAGGTCTACTGGATATCACAACCTTGCATGTAGAATGGCAACAAAGCTCGCCCGAGCCAAGCAAGGACCTGAATCCCAAGTGCAGAATTTGCGGCCTTGCGGCTGTTGTAAGCTGGAGTCCGCGCTGCGACATCTCGCTGAAGACCAAGAGAGCCTGCTGCCAGCAAGATGCCTGTTCGCAACGGCCACGGTTTTGGAACTCAGGCTTTTGGCTTTGCGTACTGGGGGGTAGCCGAGTACTTATCAACTAGACCGACTCTTGTACGCTGCTTTGAACTCTTGAGGTCCTGCTAAGATCGTCTAAAAACCGGCATCTGTTGCCCACAGCTCGTTGAGGGCCGCGGGGCCANCTAGACCGACTCTTGTACGCTGCTTTGAACTCTTGAGGTCCTGCTAAGATCGTCTAAAAACCGGCATCTGTTGCCCACAGCTCGTTGAGGGCCGCGGGGCCAACCCCCCACGTCCGTCCTTGCCGCAGACGTTGACAGCAGAGCTATACTGCGAAGCATCAGCCTCAGCAGCCACCAAATGGGCTACAGTTCGGAGGTCTTTTATCGTCTTTGCTTGAATGTATATACGCATCCCTTTCCAGCAGCCTTTAGCACGAGAGCCCTACGGGAGTTGTGCTGGGTCCTCCCTGTCCTCCCTGTCTTGATCAGAGCAGATACGCTCCACAAAGAAGCGTAGGCGTAGCCTGTCACAAGATCGCACTCACGCCCTTTTCGGCGAAATGCAAAGATGCATCCCGAACCCTTGCAGCTGCTCTGAGGGTCTACAGGACCTGAGAGTCTGAGACACTGGGGTGGAGGCATTTTGGCGAAGCACCCGGACCGCATGCTGCCACGTGCACCTGGAGAAGGATTCTCGTGGCGTCACCGTGCATTCTTAACGGCCCACTGCCGTAACGCACTCGGGGGAATCAGGAACTCCAAACTGAAAAGCTCTGACCTCTGGAGCCTGAACCAAACAGGCGAATTTCTGTAATCCTTGGGCCTCTTCTGCTTTCAGCACACCGGAAGCGCAAGCTCCATCATCCTCCCTCTTCAGNCGAATTTCTGTAATCCTTGGGCCTCTTCTGCTTTCAGCACACCGGAAGCGCAAGCTCCATCATCCTCCCTCTTCAGCATCAACAACTACTGCGACTATTCCTAATTCTCTTGCTGCGCCTCTGCTGCGGTGAGCTTTATGCCTGAGCTTTTTACAAACACTCCCACTATCACCACCCCCGCTGCCGCTTCATGAAGCCTTTGGATGATTTCCACAGGTACCCCACGCAGCTAAAGCCTAAAGTCTCAATCCTAAACCAGGCGGTTCCAGAACATTCGCCTGTGCCGAGGCTGGCCGCGTTGCCCCGTATCCGGCGTGAGAGTCCGAGACATTTTTGGCTGCGGCGGAGAGGCGGACTGGTTCTTCGAATAGAAACCCTGAAACAGACCCTGAAAGCCGCGAGCCCAAGAGTCTCTCAGCCCACAAACATGGTGAAAACCCGAAGAGTCCTTTCACTGAGTCTTGCAGGCAGCGGACTTGCAAACACCCTATGACCCTATGAAAACCTCCAAAACCCTAAACCATGGAAGTCCTGTAAACTCTACAGGGCACAAAATGGACAAGGATTTTTTAACTTCCTTCATCGGTTCAGGGTTTAGGGCACCTACAAGGCCCCTCCTCCTTTAAGTAGTTTTCCAGACCTCCAGATTAAGCTCTCATCATGGTAATCATATACCACTGCCAACGATGTCTTTGGCCCTCCCATAGACACAAGCACTCAGACCCGAAACCCCAAAGCCCAAAGGTCGAGCGTTCAGGGTGTGAGTTTGCGTTTTTCCGGCTTCAGGGTGTCGAGTNCAGACCCGAAACCCCAAAGCCCAAAGGTCGAGCGTTCAGGGTGTGAGTTTGCGTTTTTCCGGCTTCAGGGTGTCGAGTTTAAGTTCGGGGTTTTGGGTTTATTCAAGGGTTAGAGGTTGGCTTACGGGCTTCCAGACGCTGAAGCCTGCACCCTGAAGCCTTTTCCTCGGAAAACCTCGAAGGCCAAACCCGAAACACCCAAACCCTACAAAACCTGTCAAACCCCCTCATAAGAANCCCTCATAAGAACCCTAATCCCCTAAATCCTACAACCCTAAGCCCTACGCCCTAAGCCCTAAACCCTAAGCCCTCAACCCTAAACCCTATAACCCTACGCCCTACGCCCTAGAACCCTAAACCCTCAACCCTATAACCCTATAACCCTGAGCCCTACGCCCTAGGCCCGAAACAAACCCCGAACTCGACGCTCTCTTTCGCGGCGCAGGGCACTCTCCAGGAGTCACTTGGGCCACTGCGCACTT
>BGNK01001925.1:0-50125 GCA_003297005.1 Symbiodinium sp. clade A Y106
CTACTACCACTACTACAACTACTGCTGCTGCTGCTACTACTACTACTACCACGACGACAACCACTACTACTACTACTACGTACGACTACTCACCACTCTACCACAGCCACTGCCAATACCATTGCAAGTGCTACTCCGACTCCGACTCCTAATCAAAACTCCTGCTGCTATGGCGAGTCGCAGCAGTGCCTACCTTCTGAGAGTTTTCCGCTTGTCCAAAGATCTCCCACGCAGGAACGAAACTTAACATTGCAGACTGGCCAAAGGTACCACGCCTTCAAGGCGAACACTTCTTACGGTAGCAAACAAAGAGACTGACAGCAGTCGCAATAAAATTACTAGGAAAGCGTGTGGGTGATGGAGACATAAGCGCAGATCATTTGGCTGTCAAGACTAAGCAAGACCTCTCACAACAGTAACCTTCAACGTCATGACCATCGTCATCATCATCACCATCATCATCATCCCCAACAGCATATCTGCCACCAAACTGAACGGCATGCGGCAAAGCCTGTGCATAATCACGGCTAGGCAGCGTGCCTGATTGATGACAGACTGAACCTCTACGACAGGCACCCAGATCAGTAGACTGTTGACATTTTGGCCAAGGGCAACAAGTCGCGCGAGAAGTACTGTAGCACTCGCTTCGAAGCGTTTCACTTCGATTGCCAAGCACGTGGCTCGAACATGCAAGCCTCCAATGCTACTCTGATCATGCTTCCCATATAAACCCTTATGCGCTACAACAGCCAACTTCCAAACCCCGAAACCCCCAGACGTCTTGAGGGCTCCCCTTTGCATGCCCTTTTGTGGGCACCTGCGGCTCGTTGAGCTTGTCGTAGCACTGCCGTTGCATCTTGTCGAGCTTCATCTTGGGCCTCTTCTCATGAAGGAATTCTATGTGGTCTACGAAGTTACTAGGGTTTGGGGCTTTAGGGTTTTTATGTTTAGGGGTTTAGGGTTTTAGGATTTTAGGAGTTTAGGGTTTCGGGCTTTGGGGTTAAGGGTTTGGCGGTGTATCAAGGGGTAAAGGGCACTATGGATTTGTGTAAAGCGGCTCTGTTTCAGTTCGACAGGTCGTTAAAGTATAAGGTTATGGGCTTGAATTTGGAACTTAGGTTTGGGGTTTCGAGTTTCGGGTTTTCTGTTGCGGTTTAGGGTTGATGGTCGAGGTATGTCACGCGGGTGATGGAGCTTCTCCTAAGCTCACCAGGTGCCCCTTGTGCATTCGGGGTGTAAATGCACCGCGCTTTTCACTAAACCCTAAACGAACCTTGAAGCCTCAACCGCACAAAAGCAACCTCATCTCTCACCCGAAACCGCCTCGACCAATATGCTCGAAGGCCCTACTACCCTTCGTGCTTTAGCACCTTTGTCCTCAATGCGCGGGGTGTACTACAGGGGGCCCTAAACACTATCATAAGGGACGACGGGGGATAAGCTTGGTAATAATTCCGACCTCGGTATCGGCCACATCGGTTGTCGTCGGTACAAAGAGTTCGGAATCAAAGGTGGGGAGAACAAGAAACTGAATGAAAGGTGTTGCCAGAAGAACACTATCACAACCACAAGAACAACAACAAGAACAACAAACAACAACAAAACGACTGCAGCCAAAGCGGCACCAGCCCCGAAACCAAAACCTGACACCCTGAACCCTTATCCATACAACCTGACCTACAACTACTAAGCTGCAAAACCAGTATCCCGAACCGTACAAAAAAGAACCTAAACCTCTAAACTCCCAAAAGGACATTAAATATAGGGGCCTTAAAAATTAGAATAAGGTTTTGGTGTCATTATACTATGGTTATAAAAAGGAACCACCAAAATAGCATTGGTTATTATGTATATAGCCCCTATATTACACACCCCTTGAAGGAACCCTCAGCCACTCACGGGGCCGCCGCAGCCCGCCTTGGGTGCTCCAGGTGGCAAAACTCGCAGGAGGAACCTTGGCTCGAGAGGAACGACTTTGGAGGGTTTCGGGTTTAGGGGTTTAGGGTTTTGGGGTCGTCGGAGGGAAGTTTTAAGGTTTAGGGGTTTAGGGTTTAGAGGTTTAGGGTTTAGGGGTTTAGGGCTTTTAGGGTTTTAGAATATAGGGTGTAAAGTTTAGGCTGTTGGGGATTTGGGTTGAGGGTTTTGGGATTCGGGTGTAGGGTTGAGGGTTCTGGGCTTAGGGATTGAGGTGTTAAGGGGCATGCTAAACCGCACCTCATGAACGGACATGTTCGCCCTCCGGTCCTAAACCGCTTGCACCCAACTGTAATTTTACGTACACCCGAAACCCTAAACCCTTAAACCATCAGCCCCTCGCCCTCAACCGTAAACCTTGAACCTCGATTCCTTAAGCCTTAACCTTCAACCCTAAACCCGAAATCCTAAGGTCCTAAACCCTTGCGAATAAGATTCGCAAGCATCAGCCTTTTCTGTTCTTGCGGTTTTTCAGCTTCCATATACAACCGGGCATAATCCGGCACCACATCCTTTATGGCTTCCGTGTACGTTTCCGCGTTCTCCAGGATCTCCACGAAGGTTTCCGTAGTCTTCTTCGCGATGCAAGTGGTCGAACTACACAAGCGAGGAGTGCCGCTTTAGGGCCTAAGTAGACGTGTTGCATGTTCTCTGATGCGGGGATTACATGTTGTCGTTGGTACACGGCTTGTAGGGGATGTTGCAATTGATCGTATCAGTCATATCGACAAGCTGGCAGAACGAGTCCTTGAACCGTTCAGTGTCAAAGTTTGTTGTCTAGGACATGGGGTGGGCTATTAAAATTCCTTAATCAAACCTTAACCCTAAAACCGAAATCCTAAAAACCCTAAACCTTATTTCGCAGCCGAAAAGACCTACCCTTCTAGGGAACTATGGCTACAGGTAACCCTTACACCCCAACCCTCAATCCGCGAACTCAGCCTCGAAAAGCACCAGCCTTCGTCACGAAACCGAGCCCCCCCCCCCCAAAAAAAAAAAAAAGAAACTGATCTTAGGGTTTAGCGTTTTAGGGTTTAGGGTTTTAGGGTTTAGGGTTTAGGGTCTAGGGTTTAGGGTTTAGGGTGATCTAGTTATGTAAAGAGGCCCCTATATTTCACTCTGTGGCAACCCCTACAGAAACCATGCAAAGGAACTGGTCTAGTAGCCCTTTAAAGGTACTAGAAGATTTCTGTTCTGGGTTTAGGGGTCTGGGTTTCGAGTTTAGGGTTTATAAGGCTTTGGCTTTAGAGCTTAGGAGTAAGGAGAAGACTTAAGGTGAGCACATTGGTTCGTCTGCAAGTACCGGCTTCAAGTTCCCCGGCTTAGAATGCTCTGGGCTTAGGAATTTTTAAGTTTCGGGCTTACGACTCGCGGTTTCGGTGTTTAGGGTTCCCCCGCAGCCTCCCTGGAACTACCCTGACCTTGGATCTGTAAAACGGCCGTCCGTTTCAATGAGGCTTCCAAAAGTTTAAAACTTTAAGAGTTTTAGAACTTTAAGAACTTTAAATTCGTAGAACTTTTACGACTTTTAACTCGTGAAACGCCCACGCGCCCGAAATGCAACGAGCGCGCTCCCACGCGCCCGAAATGCAATCAACCCAGGCTTCCTTGGGCCTCCCTATGAGCCTCAACGGAATTTCCAGGGCCTTAACGGATGTTTTTGGGTGCGGAGGTTTAATATAGGGATCCCTTAAACTAGCCCTTATAGACCTCTTTAAAGGCCCCCATATTAACTTTTACGTTTGGGGGGTTTAGGGCTTTAGGGCGCGTTCCGTCTTCCTTTTGACTAATAATCACTTCCTATTGGCAGTCTCCACCGGGGCCCTGTACTCCTTATTAATGTAGGGGCCTTAATAACTAGAATAGGGTTCCTTTAAAGGGTTCCTTTAAGCGTTCCTTTAAAGGGGTCTATAGGGGCTACTATAAGGGATCTATAAGGGTACTTTAATATAGGGGCCTTAGTAATTCGAATAGGGTTTTGGTGCCTATTATACTATAATTACAATACGGGAATCCCCAAAATAGTACAGGTATTACGAATAATACATGCGTTCTGTCCATGTCACCATGTAACTCGGCACCATCTGACCGCCAGAAATGTGCTGTCTGAACGACCAGCTCATGCCGAGTTGCCCTTTGCGCAGGTTCCAAAGCGAAAACGGACACACGGTCTGCTGCATGCCTGCGCGGTTTGTCCGTGCAGGCCTAAACACAAAAATTAACGACAGCGGAAGATCAAGGCTTAAGGCTACGGAGTTGGGTTTTTTGCGGGATGCGGAATCTAGAGGAAAACATTAGACACTTCGCGAGAGACATCAGCACAAAGATATCAGCCAGAGCCTTTGCCGCCATTTTCTAAACCCCACAGCCCCAGAGTCACGGCCTTCGACACGAGTACATGAAACCACTCACGAAACCCGAAAAACAAACGTTCTCAAAAAGCTCAGAAACTAACCGAACCTGAGACATCTAAAGTATCTGAAAGATCCGGCTTCTCACAGGAAGATTGCTGGCTCTTCATCAGCTTCCGATAACGCAGACTTCGCGGGATTCATGCGGGAATTCCAATGCAATGCGAGACTCCCTTTAAACTCTAAGCCCAAATCCCTGCACCTTAAACCCTATAAAAGCCCTTTTGACCCAGATTCTACGTCCCGAGCTTTGCAAAGTATCAGCAATACGACAGCAAAGGCCTCGAGCCTCGGGGTCCGGTCCGGAGGTCGCAGCCCGAGGAAAGCTAGGGTTTAGGCTTTATAGGGATAGGGTTTAGGGTTTAGGGTTTTAGGGTTTAGGGTTTAGGGTGCATAGGGATAGAGTTTGGGGTTTCAATCCTCCTTCAAAATAGGGCCCTCTCACGCAAGCGGGCAAGCACGGCAACATAGTGCCGTAATACTTTGACGAATTCCATGCAGGAATTTTACTATCATGATGATGGGGAATTCTCAAGAATAGTAAAAAGAACTCGTCAGGCCGCTTCATTGTGAAATTGGGATCTCCGACTGCTTGTATTGGTACGCCCAAGCGCAGATTCGCTGCAGAGTAAGCTGACGGTCTTGGCCGACCTTCTTTTTGGGTTGAGGGTTTGGGTTTACGGTTTACTGCCATGGCTTTGAAATGTATCCTTTGGGGTGAGCCCGGATGCAATTGATGTGATGAGCTCCAGCCACGACCCATTTGGGAACGGCTTCCACCAGAAGCAATATAATCCGCTGAGCTCGCAGGGAAGGACATTGAAAGGATCGCCAAAACAGGCATACTCGTGAAATCCCGCGATGCTGTAGACCCCCTCCGCCTGGAAAGCGAGCATCACAGCCCCAGACCGTTACCTTTGAACCCCTCGACTCTTCAAAGAAGCCCCTACTTGGGGGTTCATGGGTAGGTATAAGTACGTAGGGTTATAAGTCCCCTAATATGAGTTATATGTATAGTTACCCGACTTATAACCCTACTTATAGCTACCCATGAACCTCCAAGCAGGTCCTAAACCCTATACCCTTTTAGAAAATCCCTATAGTTTAAAGGGGCCTTTAAAGGAACCCTGATAATGCCCCTACTTGCCCCAACACGTACCACCGCCTCCGGGTGTGCAAAGCTGCCGGGAACTCTCGGCGTTAGCGGCCTGGCGGCTCTGGCATCCTCCTTACTCATAGGGACCCTTAGGGGGGTAAGGGGGAGGGTAGCGGACCATACTGCCTCAAATCGGCCTTGTTAGGCCCCCATTATGGGCATTAAGGCCCCTAGCCCTCCCCCTACCCCCCTAAGGGTCCCTATGACTTACTCCGAGGCCAACATCTGTTCCCAAAAAGTTTCAGGAAGAGTTTCTCAGTTACATCCTTCAACTTGCGCCACCAACTCTAGCTGCACTCTCGTCGGCTCCCGGAGCTAAATTTCAGGCTCCCAGCTCCAAGCAAGCTTCCTTTCCGAACGGGTTTGTGCTATCGTTAAAGTTCGCCGTCGTTTTAAACGCGAACTCGAAGCAGGTGTTTTGCTGCTTGTCCACGCCAATGCTCCGGCTTCTCGGGCCAATCTTCAGTTCTCCGGCAGGATTGTCGGTTGGTGTTCCACATTCCGGCAGGGCAGCGAGGGGGAGGACGACGAGAATGAGTAGCATAACTACCTCCTGGTTCTGCTGTCTTGCTACTCACTTTCCCCTTTATTAAACACCCCCGCAATAATAAAAAACACATGGGGGCGAATCCTCCCGATTTTCACCCCTGCCCATTAAAACCAAATTTGCATTAGGGCGGTCCGGAGCAAGAGCAGGAGCGAAAGCAAAGGCAAGAGCAAGAGCTGGAGCAAGAGCAAAACCAAGAGCGAGAGTAAGAGGAAAAGCTAGAGGAAGACCAGGAGCAACAGCAAGAGCAGGCGCAGGAGCGAGAGCAAGAGATGCAGCAGGAGCAGGAGCAAAAGCCTGCGCAGGAGCAAGAGCAAGAGCCCTCAACAGTGACAGTAGAGATAAAAATACCCCCGAATAATAAAAACACTTTCCGAGTTCTATTGGGGGGGGCCCGGTTTAATATTAGGGGGAAAGTCTTAGTTCGGGCATTGTTGCGATTGACACCACCACGGACGTAAATTTCCGATTTTGAAGCATATCAAGATTCTATTGTCCATAATTTCACCAGTCCGAACAAACACATGCTACTTTGACCGGAAAACCAGGGACGCCACTAGCAAGCACCAGGGATTTGGAGCTACTTAAAGTTGCACCACACGGCCAAGGAGTAAACCCCTTTTGCAACCTGGCATGCTTTCAATGGCTCCGCTAAACGACAATCCGAAACCCTGCCGAAACATAGCACAACCCTGTCCAAGAGCTGCTGTGAATCCCCGGGTTGCGGAGAAAATGTAATCTGCGTCTTTTTGTTGGTTATCGGTTATCTGCATCTTTCTTTTTAACTACGAAAGAGCAGTTTCAAGGCCCTGACACTGGAAGGTTTCAAAAGACACGTGTAAGATTCAATGCAGACAGACATGGATAGGTAAATCAGAAAGCGGCCCCCAAAGAAAGACACAGATAACGCAAAAATAAGACACAGATGTCGCAAGAAAAAAGACACAGATAACGCAAATAAAAAAAGATACAGATAACGCAAACAAAAAGACACAGATCACCCCCTTACCCGCTTTGCACTCAGGGACTCTAAACCCTAAGCCCTCTGATTCGGGCCCAAGAGTCGGACCCCAAATCCGGGTTTAGGGTTTAGGATTTAGGGTTTAGGGTTTAGGATTTAGGGTTTAGGGTTTAGGATTTAGGATTTAGGGTTTATAGGGTTTAGGGTTTCCGAAACCCAATTGTCTAAGTCTGCCCCGCACCTGTCCGTCCATCGGAAGTTCTGGGCCACGCGCTCGAGGAAGTTGGACAGGTGCGATTCAGCCTGGAGGAGGCAACTCGGGCTTTCTAGGGTTTAGGGTTTAGGGGTGTAGGGGTTTAGGGGTTAGGGTTTAGGGTTCAGGGTTTTAAGGCTTTTTCGGACTCAGGTCTTCAGGGTTAACGTTACAAGCTCTCCAAAACAAACCTTTAACCCAGATGGGGATGAGGTTTCAGAGGTTCCGGCGGCAATTGAGGCTTTGTGCTGAGAGCTGCTTTGGGCGCAGGGCTTTTGGCGTTTCGGGTTTAGCGGCGTTGTTGGTGGAGGGGTGTTTGGCGTCTGGTCGGAGTTGTGGCTCCTAAACCCTAAATTCACCCCAAACCCTAAACCCTAATTCCTGAACCCTAAACACTAATCCCTAAACCCTAGTCCCTGCTTTTTTCTTCTCTTGAAATAGGATCTGCACTTCCGGGAGCCGCGGCTCATACACTAAGCCCAACTATTCCCCAACTACTGCGGAGGGTTTGGGGCTGAGGGGTTTGGGGGGGTTCAGGGTCGCCTAAACCCCTGCTAGAGGCTAAACCCTACCTTACCTAAGGATCGCCAAACATGTAGGTGTTACAGGGTCAAGTAAAGCTTGTGGAGTCAAGAACCCCAACCAGAGGCTAAACCCCAAACACCAGAGTTGAGAGTCCTTCAGCGGCACCAGTTCCTGTCAGGTGCGAAGGGTTCGAGGCTTGGGGGCACAGGTTTAGGGTTTACTGTAGAGGGATTCCAGAAGTTCTCTAAGGGCTATAGACGAGTTTTCAGAGTTTGCCTTCGGAATGCCGTAGACTGCCTTAGACTTCAAAGGGCTACGGTTCTCATCAAGGAGCTCAAGTTGGGGCTACCATCCTATCCTCAAGAAGGCCCCGAACACTTTTACAGGAACCCTTTAAAGGAACCCTGAAACGCCGCCATGGCGGTGTGTATTTTCGGGCGTCATACTCTCTACCCTAACCCTAAACCGAAGGAACCCTATTCTACTTAGCAACGACTCTTCGGGAAAATCGTGTGGACCCTTTCGGGCTTGGCGTCTTTAGGACAAGTATGAGCCTGTCTGTTGTTTGTGGTTTGGGTTTTTAAGTTTTTGGGCTTTTAAGGTTTAGGGTTTACGGTTTTGGCTTTGGGGTGTAAGGTTGAGGGTTATGAGATTTAGAGCTAGGACTTCGAGCTTTAAGGTTTATGGTCGTTGGCATCGTTAGGGTCGCTGCTATGTCTAGGCTTCCGCAGATGCGCAGGCACCGGGCAAGACATGACGGCTCGAGGTCGGGTATCATGGGAGCATATACCATGCAACCCAGAATCTAGTAAATATACTGTATGACATAAGACTGCAACATAACATAACATAACATAACATAATGTAATATAGTGCAATATGATGTAACATCACGTAACATAATGTAAAACACTGCAGCTTATAATGTAAGAATATGTACAATAAGGCAATATAGTCTAATATGATGTAGGTGTATCATATGGTACAATATAATATAATACAATATGACATGGTATTATAGTATATAGCACAACAGAACAGAGTAGAATAGAGTAGATAAGAGAACCATTTGAACACTCCGGGTCTTGTTGGTCCGGAATCCTATAAGAACTACAGGATTAGCTTTTTCTAAGGAATAAAGTGCCCCCAGAAAGGTTGAAGTCTACCTACTCTACTACGAAGTGCCGGCACAACCACTGTTCGATCGCTGTTGTGATCAACATGGGTGTTTCTCTTGAGAAACGAAGTGCTCGGAGGTAAATACGTTCGTGATCTGTTTAACTCACTTCCTTGCTGCTGCAACCACAGCGCGACACACGTCCTAGCAAAATGTGTTCCATGAGGGGCCGCAGGTCACCCTTGAACGTCTGATTTGGGAGGTCGCGGTGAGCTGTGGGATGCTGTTCAGGAGCTTTGATGCAGCTGCGGGGGACCTCATGCCTAAACCCGAAACGTTCACCCTAGAGCCCCAAACCCTAAACCCGAAACCCTTAAAACCTACAAAAGAACCTTGCTCTCCGTCTCCTCCCCACAGCTCAGCATTGAAAGGTTCGGCGCGCTCTGCGATCGAGGAAGCGGGTGCTCCTATGAGGTTTAAGGTTAATAACGGATTGTGTCGGGCTTTAAGGTTCAGGGCTTCGGGTTTCGGGCTTAGGGTTTGGGGTTTGGGGTTCAGGGGTTGGGGTTTAGGGCAGGGCTTACCCGAAACCAAGTATGATTCATCCCTGACGGTTTAAGGATTTTGTAAAACAAAAAATCGTTGTGGGGTCTTGTTCGGTTGTTCTGGAGGACATAGAACAAAGAATCCTGAGTAATCATATTACTGTTCATTACGACCCCTACATCAGGGTGTAAGGTCCACAGATCCACAGGGCTCCACAAGTCCCCCCTAAACCTTAAAGCCTAAACCACAAACCCCTAAACACGATCCTGAATTAACGGCCCGTGACGTTTCTTCATCGAGGATCCGGACTTGGAAGCCTTCGGGAATAGGGTTTAGGCTTTAGGGGCTTAAGGGTTCAGGGTTGAATGTAGGAACCTGATTAAGAAAAACCTTGGGCCTTTATTAGGGTTCCTTATATGAATCCTACTATTTTGGCAGAGTTTCTTAATGAGGTTCCTACATTATTATAGTACCCTTATAGATCCCTTATAGTAACTTAGTAACCCTTATAGACGCCTTTAAAGGAACCCCTGCAAAAAGGCCCAGGGTTTCTTCATGAGGTTCCTACATTATTATAGTACCCTTATAGATCCCTTATAGTAACTTAGTAACCCTTATAGACGCCTTTAAAGGAACCCCTACAAAAAGGCCCNTCCTACATTATTATAGTACCCTTATAGATCCCTTATAGTAACTTAGTAACCCTTATAGACGCCTTTAAAGGAACCCCTACAAAAAGGCCCAGGGTTTCTTCATGAGGTTCCTACATTATGATAGTAGTAACTTAGTAACCCTTATAGACGCCTTTAAAGGAACCCCTACAAAAAGGCCCAGGGTTTCTTCATGAGGTTCCTACATTATTATAGTACCCTTATAGATCCCTTATAGTAACTTAGNAGGCCCAGGGTTTCTTCATGAGGTTCCTACATTATTATAGTACCCTTATAGATCCCTTATAGTAACTTAGTAACCAGGATAGACGCCTTTAAAGGAACCCCTACAAAAAGGCCCAGGGTGTCTTCATGAGGTTCCTACATTAGGGGCTTAGCGTCAACGCGAGGGCGCAGGAAGAGACTGGAGGCTCTCGGAGTTTGGAACCGCGTTTCGAGGGGCTGGGGCCTCAGGGCATGTTTGTGGTCCTGAAAGGGGTTCCTTAAAGGGATCTATAACGGAGCTTAGGGGTCTAGGGTTTAGGGTTTAGGGGTTTAGGTGTTTAGGGGTTTAGGATTTAGGGTCTAGGGGCTTAGGGCGAGCAGGTTTCAGGGTACTTGAAGGTCCAGCGCACAACACACCTAAACTCTAAATCCGAGGCCATAGGTCCTACAACGTAGTTACCATGCTTAACGGTTCGAAACTTGGAGTCTCAATCACTCGGGACCAAGCCGGCGCGATAGGCCCTACATGAAAAAACATCAAGACGGCACAGAGCTCAGAATGAAAATGTGAAAAACCAAGGCGTAAACATAGGGTCATGGTCTGAGTACAGCCCTGTGTTGCAGCCACCTCCGCCGAAAAGTGGATGAATGTATTGCGGTACCTCGGCTGCTTTGCACGTGCTGCCAGACATGTAGAAGTGCGCAGATGAAGATTGGAGAAGTGATGAGATTGGGAAAGTGATGAAACACACGCCCTCGTCACAAAACAAACAAGACACAGCGAGACTATCCGACAGGCCCTATCCTGCTCCGAGCGTCCTTTGACTCTATGACCTACTGATTCTACCTTCCCCACCGTATAACTGCACCAACAATCACCATGAGCCATCTAACTAACTACCTACTACCTACTAAGTCAACCGAGCGCCCAAGTTCGCAGAGGCACTTGAGCTGGAGCTACAGGAGCGGGGGCCTCTGAATCAAGATCCCTGCTGCTGATGGACAAAATCCATGCCTTACCCAAAACAAGACTTTCCTGTACCTTGCGACACACATCCCATGATAAGAAAAAAGGAATCTACCAGAAGAAACCAGCTCTGACAGGGTACTGAAGGTACTAGGGCGTTTTGTGTCCAGCAGGCGTGGGCGACAGTAGTAGCTTAACGTTCTTGGTTTACAGATGCAGAAAAGTCGTGGGCAATCTCTCGGTAGCTGTCATCAACTTTGTCGCCTTCAGTCCAGGCCCTGAGCCCAAGCCATAATACATCCTTTATAGAACCCTACCGAAACCCTGCACAAAACCTACACGCGCCCTTGCAAGAGCACCTGTAACAAACCTTTGCAACAACCCCAGTAGAAGCACCAGCGGACTTAGCAAGTGCGGTTGCAAGAAAGTCAACTATAGTTATAGTTATGACTGCTTATAACCGGAGTCCCTATTAGGGTACTTACGATAGCCTTACTTACTACGTCCCCTAAACCCCAAACCCCAAGCACCCTTGTAGTAAGGCGTCTATACAACCTTGCAACAGTTCTTACTGTGTCCCCTGATCCCTAAACCCTCAACCCTGAACCCTAAACCCTAGACCCTGAACCCTGGGATCCCTAAGGAGTAGAAGGTTCGTAGACCAGCTAGCTCCCCAAGGCACGCTCGAAAGCCGCAGGCGGCCCTGGGTGCCCAGCTGGCCGAAACCGTCAACCCCTCTCAACTACCACACAGCTATCCCTGCGCTCTAAGACAAGGCCGACAGCTGGGATCCTCAAATCCAAAACCAAGCTAAACCATAAAGTAAACATTAACCCCAAAAAAACACATCCCTGAACTCCAACCCCAAATCCTAAACCCGAAAACAGTGCAATCCTCAATCCAAAACACTCAAACCCCACAACCCTAAGCCTAAACCCTGAAACCATATACCCGCTTTGTCCTGCCCCCTGCCACTGGCCCGAGAAGATTTTTTGCTGTCGTCCACCGGACGACGGGCCATTTCGAGTATGTTATAATATACTATAACATACTCCAAAAACGATATATATATATATTGGTTCTCATGACTTGGGGAAGGGTGCCGACCGAGACCTGCCGAGGTGGGGTTTTCGTTTGTCGGAGTAGTGAGTGTCGTTGCTCTGCCCCCAAACCGTGGCTTAGGGGTTTAGGGTTTAGGGTCTGGGGTCTAGGTTTAGGGTGTACGCCTTTTTGGCTGCACCCGCCCCCGGACGCTCACTCACGGCGCCGAGCTGGCGAACTCGTCGGCGCAACAGCAAAAAAATCCCGGCGGTGCAACAACAACCTAGGACCTAAACCCTAAACCCGAAACCCTAAAAACCCTCTAAAGAGCCAAGCTCTCCACGGCCAGAACAGCCAAACTATGCGGCGGATCCGGCAAGTCTCTAGCAGGGTTTGGGTTTGATTTTTGAGGGCTTCATAACCCTGAACCCCTAAACCCTAAACCTTAAACCCTAAACCCTAAACCCTAATCAGGGTTTAGGGTGTAAGGTTTAGGGAACTGGAATAAGGGTATCTTACCAACTAGACTGGAGCCCTATACGAGTCGTATTACATATCTAGGCTTCTATGTTAGGGCTGTCCAGGGCTTCCAATCCAGGGCTTTGTGCAGCACTTTGGGCTTCGAGATTTGAGGGAGTTTGTGACGTCGTGCATGCTCCGAAACCTACGGTTTCGGGTTCTGGGTTTAAAGTTTAGTGCTTCGGAAGTCGGACGTCCACGAAACACAAGACTCTCAGCCCAAAGCTCCGAACTGAAAACTTTTTGAACACCGTGATTACGAAAGCCGTCTGAAACACTTACGCAACCCTTTAAACCCCCCCGTCCAGCCATGTACAACCCTTATTACAAAGGTTTCAAAAACCTCCATAAAAGCCTTGTTGTCCTGAAAACTCTTGCGGCAGCCGAGCTTCATGCGTTGCTCCATGGTCTCTGGCGTGTGCTACGGAATCCGTAAAAAGACTTGAAAACGAGGCTGCAGCGAGAGAAAGGAAGACATTGCCCTAAATGCAGACTTTTGAACTACAGGGGTCCAGGGCTTTGGGCCTTAGGGCTTTCGGTGTTAAGAGTCTAAGCATCGGGGCCTGAATAATTGCTTATACTATTTTGGGGGCTCCTAGTTATAGTCATAGTATAGTGGGCCCCAAAACCCTATTCTAATTATTCCGGCCCCTATACTATAGTACCCTCATAGATCCCTTGTCGTAGCCTGTATAGACCCCTTTAAAGAAACCCTATTTATAATCATCAAGGCCCCTCTATTAGGCTTCGGGGTTTAGGGCGCAGGGCTGTCGGAGGTCTGAGGGGATGCAGGGCTTTGGGGAGGGGCAAGGGGATTTAGGGGTTTAGGCTAGGGTTTAAGGGTTTAGCGGGGTAAGGGGTTTAGGGTTTAAGGTTTAGGGGGTTTTGGATTTAAGGGTGTGCCAAGCCTGACGCGCGGCTGCTCGTTGCCCGCCCGACCCACCCGAGCTTCGTTGCGTATTCAATTCTATCTTTTCTTTGAATTTCTTTATCACACAATAATACAAAACACAATCACAAGCAATACGACCCAGATGCCGAGATTCGGATCGGCTTTACATTGCGCGGAAGTTAAGTTGCAGCCGAAGGATGCAACTTAACTTGCGCGCAAATGTTTTATATTAAGTAGCGAATATTTAGGAAGTTGTGTATAGAGACTGAGAAGGATATCTGGAACCACCGTGACAGGAGCCATCCGATCAGTCGCCGTGGAAATCCCGCGCGAGCATGCGGCTCGAAGCTTCAACGTCGAAATATTAAGGTTTTGGCCTGGGATCTCCTGCTGCCGGCAGTGGTCTTGAAGCTTTAAACTTCGAAATACCAAGGTTTTAGAGTGGAGCTCCCGCTTCCGGCCGCGGTCTCTGGGGCTGCCGGCACGGCAATGGTTTCGAGGATTTAAAGGCCGAGGTATCAAGCTTTCGGCCTGGGGCTCCCCGCATGGTACGGAGGTTATAAACTAAACGGCGAAGTAGCAAGCTTTCGGCCTGGGGCTCCCGCTGCCGGAAGTGGTCTGGAGTTGGATTTAGGATTATGGGTTTTGGATTTTGGATTTTGGGATTTGGATTTTGGGCTTAGGATTTTGGCTTTTGGGTGACAAAGGGCTTGGGGTTAAGTTTTTGCCTGGGGCTCCCGCTTTCGGCCACTGCGAGTTGAAATGGAAAGAATCTATGAAAGCCTAAAGTTTGTCGAGTTTGCGATGCCTGCTCTTTTGCCGAAGGCCATTTCCCAGGCCCCTTTGTTTTTGCTAGATTTACGTGTGCTGGGGACTGCTTACCATTTAAGATTTTGGATTTTGGATTTAGGATTTTGAGTTTAGGATTTTGGGTTTAATTCGGACTTTGGGTTTAGGATTTCGGGCTTAGGATTTTGGATTTAGGATTTTGGGTTTGGGATTTTCCGGCCACTGCGAGCCGCTGAAATGGGGGAACCCCACAAAAGCAAAACTTGTCGATGTTGCAATGCCCGCTCCTTTTCCGGAGGCCATTTCCAAGGCCCCTTGGATTATCTGGATTTCCGGCTGCTGGGGACCGCTTAGGATTTACGATTTTGGGATTAGGATTTTAGGTTTTCTGTGGCTTAGGAATTTGGAATCCTAGCGGCTTGGCGTTTTAGCATGTTAGGTATTTTGGGGCATTAGCATTTTATGATTTCTGGGGCCACAAAGGGCTTGGGTATTTAGTTTTAGGGTCTCTTCATTATAGGGAGTCGTCATTGGGTTATTGCCGAGCATGAGAGGCTGCAGAGGCTTCACCCTCTGCAGTGATGTGCCTAAGCGGCTCTCTGATCAATCGCGGGCCGCTTCACGACTAGGTCGCGCTCGCGGCCTAGACTTTAGGGTTTAGGGGTTTAGGGTATAGGGTTTAGGGGTTTAGGGTTTAAGGGCTTAGGATTTAAGGGTTTAGGGTTTAGGGTTTAGGGGTTTAGGGTTTAAGGGTTTAGGGGTTAGGGTTTAGGGGTTTAGGGTTTAAGGGTTTAGGGCTTCAGGTGAAGAGAGACCCGGGATGCGAAAAATAACCCCACGGAAAGTTGAAAACACCCTTCGGAATTCCCGGAAAATTCTATCGAGGCTGGGAATACAGGAACATCCTATCGCCCTGAAGCAGCCCTCCGAACCTGAAGCCGCTGAGCCCTAGAAGCTAAAAACCCCAAAAGCCCTAAAAACTGCAGAAAACAATTTGAAGCAGGGCTGCCAGTGCTGTATCAGTAGTCTTCTTATTACCAGGCATCAGCGCTACCATAGCCACTTCCGTGACAATTTCCAGCAGCATGACCCTTACCAGCATCATGATCGTGATCATGCACACTGTCCATGATCATGATCATGATCTTTATCGGTATCAGCTTCATTGTCATTATGATTATGAAGTACTCCTATTCTAAGTGTGTTGTGATTCAGACGGTCACCCAAGCTCTGAGCTTTTTTCCCATGCTGTCCAAAAATCTCGCACGGTGCAGCAGGCAGCCCCGAGTAAACCCACCAGGGTCCAAATCGGCAAGGCTTGGGGGTAAGGTGACACGACAGAAAGGCAAATGCGAGGATATCACTGGGGCCAGTTTACCGTTTGGGGCCTGGGGGTCCAACACATCTCAAGGTGCCGCGCTCCGATGTCACTTCAAAGATTTTCGCACCTCGGATACTCCACCGTTCAGAGTGCGGCCAGCGTTGGCAGCTAGGTATTATATGATCATGAATAAGCTTATGCTTTGCTGCATGCCTATGTATGTATTTTATACATGTCTAACTATGAATACATAAGCACGAAGCCGAGGGCGCTTGCTTGCCACCAACCTCTGCTCGATTGGGGAAGCTCTAGTAGCAAAACTCAGGGCTCAAAGGCTGGGATGAAGGTGGGTGGGTTCATCTCAGAAAAGCAGGCTTCACTCTACCCCTAAACTCTAAACTCGAATCCCAAATAAGTGTCCGTTTGCAAGGGTGTCCTTAATCCTACCTGCCTTCTTCCCACCTTTTCATGGAGAGCCCAAGCCGAACGACGGTCGAACCGAGGGAGCTCCAGAGCGATACGGATTTAGGGTTTAGGGTGGCCCAAAACAAGGGGATCTTGGGTCTGGGGTTGGCTTTAGGACTTAGGGTCTAGAGCTTTAGGATTTAGGGCTTGGGTTTAGGGTTCAGAGTTCCTTTCATTGGCTCCTTTAAAGGATTCTGGGCTCCACGATATAACTCAAAAGGGCTTTGGAGTAATTCGTAGTATGCTTGTACTAAGGAACCCTAAAGACGAACAGCGATAACCCTAAACCCTCAACCCTGAACCCTTGAACCCCTAAACCCTAAACCCCAAACCCAGGTTCCACATTATCAAGCGCCTCCATCTGCAGTACCCGAAAGGCCCCAACTTTGAAACTGAAACAGCAAAGCTGCACCAAAGATCTAGACCCCAGTGTGTGGTCAGTTCATCTTTGCCAGCATGTCTGAAGGTTGAAGGGTTTAGGGTTTGGGAGATGGGTTTGGAGTTAGGCATGTGGTTTCCTTGGTGTGACTGCAACGACTGCTACTACTGCTACTACTTCTGCGGCTGCTCCTCCGACGCTGCGCCTTCTCCTGCGCCTGCGCCTGCTTCCGCTGCTAATGCTACTGCTCCTGCTCCTGCGCCGGCCCCGTGCTCCGAGTACTCGTGATCGATTGTCAGTTCCATCACATTGCCCTCGTTTCTGCCTCGACCCCCCCAGCACATGGGGGTGAGGCGTTTAGGTCAGGTCGACTAATTCCGCCAGCAGGGAGGGAAGCATTCTGGCAAGGTGCCTGTAGGGGGTAACGATTTCGGAGGTGGTGGTCCTGGGTATCCTCGTTGCTGGCTGGTGGTCTCCCGGTCGTCGCCCCGGTCCTATTCGTGGTCCTGCCGGCCCTGGTGCTTCTGGTTCTGGTGGTCGTGCTCATGGCATGGTCGTGGCGGTGCTCCATCACCAAGAATACGGACTTTTCGAGGGCGCCCCGTAAGCAACAGTTTCGGGCAGGGGGAAAACAAGGTCATCTCAAGTCGGCTTAGGGTGCATAGACAGAAGTTTCTTCCTACGCAGGCTTCAAAACGTCGATGGAACTATTGCACAGACGGTCTTGTGCTGCAAAATCTACCTGGGGTAAGAGCTCCACGACGTCCCACACTCCCAATTAAAAAGTTCCACAGGATCTGTCCTGACGTGGGCCCAGGTCACCGAAACCCTAAACCCTAAACCCTAAGCCCTAAACCCGAAACCCTAAGCCCTAAACTCTAAACCCGACTCTTCGGGCAAAGCTGGGAACATCTCTAACATGCTAAGCAGCGAAGCCTGCCAACCGAAGCCGGCATGAACCTTTGTAGAGCCCTAAATTTAAGCGCCGTAATAATCAGAATAGGGTTCTGGGGCCCATTATACTATATTTATAACAAATGAACCCCCGAAATACAGTATTAGTAATTTTTTAATCCCCGTATTAACCTCATCATGAAGGCTGCGAGCAACCAGGGAACGCTTTCAAGCAGATCCCCACCTAAAGGTTTAGGGTTTAGAGTTCAAGGTTTAGGGTTAACCACACAAAAAATAGGATTGACACTGCTGTGACCTCTGCAATGCACGCATGAATCCAGAATCTACCCAAGTGTGACCTAATTTTTGATCAAGTGTGATCATGAATCAGGGACCCCCTGCCGCTACCGGTCCCAAACCCTACAACCTTCAATCTTGAAAGATGTGTTTGATTAGAACCCGACAAAAATACCGCAGTACAGGGGCCGTAACAAGTCTTATAGGGTTTTGGGCAATCATCTTGTATAGTTATAGGAGGAAATCTAACGAACAGAATTATGAGTTATTCAGACCTTGAGCCTTGCACGTTTAGGGTTGAGGGCATGAAAATTTAATATTTCGGGTGCTTTCGGGTGGGGTTTGTTTTGGGGGCTTTCGGGTTTAGAGTTAGGGGACTTTCAGACTCTTGGGTTGAGGGGGCTCCAGGGTTGACACTTCAGGCCAAGGGCTTCCTTTAATCATTCGATCTGGGTTTGGGGGTCGAGTTCCGCAGACCCCTGATGAATAAAAGCCGCTCTTTGTGAAAGGGTTAGGGTTTAGGGTTAGGGGGACTTAATATCAGGATCCTTCTGACATCCCCTTTTCAGGTGCGCGGGGCTTCTCCGTCACGGCCTACATTACATAGCTCAAGTAGGGAACCCTTGGAAAGACCCCGGTGGGCCTCTGAATTTCGAACCCGGGCTCCCTGGGACCACGATTTGGATAGTTCCCTAATTTATCATCCCTTTCAGGTTCCTTTTTATAAGGGTCGGAAAAGGGACCCTAATTGAGGGAACTACCCACTTGCAGCCGACGGAGAAAGATCCTTGGAAGCAGGGCTTCGTGTCAGTTTCTCCGTGGGATATTGGTTTATCGGATCCTTCTCGGAGGGGTGTCCGAGGGGATTGCGTGACCTAGTCAGCACCCCAAGGGTTCCCCAAGGATCCCAAGTAATGTAGGGGCCTTAATAATTAGAGTAGGGTTTTGGGGGTTCCTTCTTAGTATAAAGTACAATGTATCCCCAAACCCTAGTCTAATTATTAAGGGCCCTAATATAGTACCCCTATAGATCCCCTATAGTAGCCCTTATAGGCCCCTTTAAAGGAGCCCTATTCTAATTATTAAGGGCCCTATGTTACCCTCCCACCCCCTTAGAAGGATCTTGTCATTCCTCGGGGGGGCCGTTTACAGGAGCCTTACCCCTTCTCAAAACATGGCCGACTTTGGCATCCGAACCTCGGTCTCTGCGACGATCCAGAACTTGGCTTCCCAAAAGGCTTGCTGATGGCTTACCAGCATCTTATACGGATCTTCTCAGATAGTTCATTGGACGTTAAGGGGTGTGTTTCGATACCTGATGCTATTGTGTCTTTTCTCGTTTGCTTTAAGGGCCCTTGTTCAACTGCACAGACAATCGGGCCGTGGACGGTTATCTAACAGTGTCCCTCAGATATACCGCACTTCACTAGACAGTGCTCTTCGCACCCAGCGAAAGCCAAACCAAGAAGCCATCAAGCTTCCAGTGTTACTGTCGCACGGCTAAAAACCAAACCCGAAAACCCTTAAACCCTGAACCTCTACCCCAAATCGCTAAAAAGGTAAAGCTTTCGGAACCCGGAATAAGGCTTTTGCCAGGATTTCACAGGGGTCTTACCAGGGGTGTGCAAGGGTTCTGTGGAGTTGTGGAAGAAATTAGTCTACACACAGAGCTCAAATAAAAAGGCTAATTGCAAAGTGTATCACCACGCTTATTCAAGGAGGCAGGGTGAAGACGCCAAGTCTTGGGGTGCTGTGCCGAAGGCAAACCTCGGAGCCAGAGCGAGAGCCTGAGAACGCGAGAGCGCGAGCACGGGTGCGCGGGAGAGCGGGAGAGCGCGCTCTCAGAGGGAGAGAGGGAGAGGGTGAGAGGGACAGCGGAGAGGGAGAGGCAGAGAGGGAAAGAGATAGAGAAAGCGTGCGTGCATGTACATACATGACAAAGTTTCCTGCACAGGTGCACAAGCGCCCCGGTGCGAATGGCGCATGAAAGCTCTAGCTAGCTATGGAAGCAAGTACTGGCTCAAGCTCTGGATGGTCGCACTGAGCTTTGCAACAAGTATATGGGAAACTGATGACAGCCTGTCTCAGAAAAGGCCCATGCTTCGGTTTCAGTTGATTGTGAAACCGTAAACGATGGGCTCGTGTGCGATCTGGCTGCTGCAAACGGATATGCTCGCGCAAACTATCGCGAACGAACGGCAAGCCCTGGCCCGACCCCCAAACCTAGAAGTCCTAAACCCTGTTTAAGAAGTCAAACCCCAAACCCTAGACCCCAGACCCTAAACCCCAAAGTTCCAAGCCCTAGACCTGTGTTCGGCGATGTTCGGTTGAGCCTGTAAGTGTTTGGGCTTGGGGGCCCAGGCCCAGGGTGTGGGGTTCATGGCTTTACTGATTAGAATAGAGCTCGCTCCGCTCGAAGGAGTTTATGAAAGGCTACTATAAGCATTCTAAGGTATAATTATATAAGGGGCCTTAATCAATGATATGACTTTTTGGCAGACCTACCTTAAGAAACATTAAAGGGTGCTATACAGCTTAAGGTTTAACGTTTGGGGCTATGGCTTTGGCAGCTAGGGTTTCGGGTTTTAGAGTTTAGGGGTCTCCCTCTGATGATTGTAGAGGGCAAAGGAAGCGGGATGAACAGTATTACGCATTCCCCCTTCCAGGATGGAAAAACCCAACAAGACAGAAACGACGCAATGCGGATACCGAAATCGATTGCCGAGCCCTAGACCCTACCCCTGAAGCCCAAGCAGGGAAGCTGGTCCTTACGATCATAGGGAAAGGAGCAGATTCGGAACGACGATAACGAACATGCAAACACATCTTGTCAAAAAAAGGCCTTCGTAGCTCAAGAAAGAGTTCCTGGAAAGCTCCTATTGTAAAGGGACCTTGTTTGGACGAATAGGGTTTTGGGTTGAGGTTTGTCGAACAACTACATTGGTTCCATGAAGAGTACCACTACTATCCAGACAGGTATACCGCAGACGGGGCATTTGGCAGGTGCATTACCCCTGGACCACCCCTGACAGTTTATCGTTCAATCGTACCCGAAACCGTACTGTAAACTGTAAAGGAAATTCTTTTGGACTCTGTCTTCCTGCAACTACTGAAGATGTATTCAGATTGAAATCAATTGTTTTTTTGGGGGGTTGGGGATATTAGACGTATATCGGGACTTTAAGGGGGCCGTACCACGAAGTAGTCAGACATCTACGGCACCTTGAACCCATGATCTCCGGCTCGGGTTTCGGTCGCTGCGCAGGGTTGTAATCGTGGCTCTGCAGTGCTACATCACAGAGCACGTTCATGTGTGCTGCTTTTGCTTGAGAGTCGAAAGTAGGTTCCCCAGTAGCCCCCTGCCAACAAGGGTGCCCTTTCTCCTACTATTTGGTTTTACAAGGAAACCAAACAAGAAAAAGGGGAAAAGGATACTACTGGGGAACCTAAGTAGGAACTGCGATCGCTGATCGACGGCCGAAGCTGCACAAGAGCCACAAGCAAGTCTCCGAGACCCTCAGGGAGTCGGCATGGACTGTTGCCATGCTGCAACGCACGCTACGTGCCCAAGCAAGCCTTCCACCAGCGCCAAAAGTCCTAAAACCTCCTCAACCCTAAACCCTAAAGTTCAGATCTAAAGCCTTAAGGGTCGGGGCGTCGGAGAACCCTAAATCGACTTCAAAACTCGCTTCTGCCCTGGGCATATGGGCCATTGGAGATGGAAAGGCTGGGCCTGGGTTTCGCCCGGTTTGAGAAGGATACTTTCTGAAGGACAGCTTCGAGGACTAATTAAACACGTTGCAACCAGCATCAATTAGCGGCACAGCTTGGTGTGCCCTCGCGCGTTCAGGGCAACTAAACTTTGGAACTAGTGAAGACCCCTCCTTCATGTCGGTGCGCCTGTGCAACTCCGCAGGACGATGCTATCGTGTCTATGTAGCGTCTTGCGCGGTAGCTCCCTGACTCACGCGCTGGCACCGTAATCTAGGGTTTGCAAAGGTTTAGGACAGATTTTGGGAGAGCAGAGAGTCGCTGGGTTTCCGCAAATCCTCAGCCAATGTCTTCTGGAAAGCGTCAAAGTGCTCTTACAGGATCCCTTACAGAAACCTTTGGACAGTTTAGAGTTTAGAGATTCAAAGCACCCTTCTATGAACCCCTATCTAGTTCATGGTTGGGATAGTTTTCGAATTTTAGGTCTTCATTCTTTATGGGGTTTCAGTACTCATAAATACCATTTACATTTTTTTGGCTCATAACAATGTGAACTGTTACCCAACTATGACAAAGTTATAAGACCCTACGAAAACTTCACACGCCCACGCGCATGGATGGCTGCGCGGGCATGGTTGAAGATCTCCCAAGCAGTTGCAGCGAAATGAGCATCCACCTGCCGGGTGTCTAAAAGCGGGGCTTGGAGTTTAGGGTCTCGGGATGGTGGCGATGATGTAGAAAAGATGGTAACAATCATACTATGTCAGAACTCAGTGTATGTGAGTACTAGGAAAAATGACGACGATAAGACGAAACAGAACAAGCAAAGCAAGAATAGTACAATACACAGCCTAATCTGTCATGTTTACGAAGGACCACACACCAAACCCTCTCAAACGCGACACAAAACCTAATGCAACCGTATACCAGTAAGCCAGCATCAGAACACTGTATTCTCTTGTGCATAGAAGTCCAGGTTCGGGTTGACGGCCGCACGCAGAAAGCTGCGGGGAAGGCTGGGGCATTCAGGCCGTCTTTTAAGTAGCTCTCTAAATGAGGGTCTCCGTTTAAGGTCCGTTTATTGGAGTGCCGTACTAGTTGGAGTTCCGAATAAGGGAGTCTAAAATTGAGGACTACCCTTTTTGGTGTTTTCGACCCTCGACTGCCAGGTTCAGGCATTGAGGCGTCGGGCTTAGGGTTGAGGAGGTACAAGTTGACGGAAAGCTTTTCTGCTCGGCGGGAATAAAAACTATTCTACTTGAAGGGGCAGGGCACTTAGTAAGTAGGTTATAAGTAGAGTTATAAGTGCCCTTAAATGGAGTTACCCTAATTATAACCCTACGTATAACCAACTTACTAAGTCCCCTGCACCTTCAAGTGTTCTGAAAGTTGTTGGTTGTTCTTGGTGGTTTTTCTCGGGTTGTATTGTGCTTTCGTGGGTCTTTACAAGATTCACTAAGAAAGGCCCTAGTACAATCCATAAGACTATCTCCTTGTAGTCCATGGAAGAGTCTTGCTGTTATACTAAAATTCTGCTGTTTCGTAGAAACTACACCCCAGAACTCCCATTCTGTTGCGAAGGCCCCAGTATCACAGAACCCCTACGGCAACCCTTGCCGTAATCCTTCCAGCGCCGTTTGCAGAATCTATTACCCTGAACCCTGAAGCCTAAGCCCTGAAGCCTAAACCCTATTCTAGTCAGCAGTGGGCTGTCCCATCACCTGTGCCAGTCCCAAAACCGAGGGTTCAGGGCAGGAAGACCGGGCTGAATCAGGGATCAGGACTTAAGGGCTTAGGAGGTTAGGACGAAGGACTTTAGGAATTTAGGAGTTTAGGAGTTTAGGAAATTAATGGTTGGGGTCACATCAACCCAAAAAGCTCCTGCCTTGTCGCTGCCGACCAAGAATTCAAACAAGCGGGCCGTGTTCATCCTGAGTTGGGGGTCTTCGTTGCGGGCCCGGGGGTCTAGAGTGTTTAAAAATTTAGGATGCAGGGTTTAGAGTGCAGGGTGCAGGGTCTAAGGCTCAAGTTTTTTTCAAGGGCCATCTTGCCTCCTGTAGATTCAAACTATCCACATCAACCTACAGTCCCGAAACTCTCATTGAGGGTTTCGGGATGACGGCTTAAAGAGTCTTAGGGCTTCGGGCTCAGGGCTTCTACAGTTTACAGGGTTTAGGGTTCAGGACGTAGGGCTTGGAGGGTTTAGGGCTTAGGGCTAAGAGCTTTTTAGGCTATAGGCTTCAGGCACCACATCACTGAGGTTGGTTTAGAGTCGGCACAAACAAGGGAGTGAGTTCGGAGATTGTTGCTAGAATCCAGGGCCTCAGCCCAAGCGTCAGAGAGTTTCGGGCGCGAGGCTCATGCTTTGGCTGCTTGGAGCTCAGGGTTCACTCTTCGGCTATTCCATGCCTTTTGGGAATGTGGCCCTGATGACGATGAGCTTCAAAAACCGAACCGCTGCTACCCAAAACGGATAAAACGAGAGTGAATGAACACGAACCCCCAAGCCCTCCAGCCAAAGCCCTTGGCGGCGCGCGCCTTTCCTCTGCATGAGCAAAGCCTCAGCCGTAGTGTAAAGCCCTTTCATCTGGAGCCCCAAACCCTGCAACCCCAAGCCCCACAAAAGACACTTGCAAGGCCCTGAAAGAACAAGAAAATCCAACACCACAACAAACCCTGCACCCCAAACCACCCAAACCCGAAGTCCTGAAAAAAACTAAACCTCGAGCATAAGCCCGGTTCCTGAACCCTGTGAGAAGCCCGAAAATATACTGAAAGAACGCTCCTAAACCCTTTACAGAAGCCCTTTCAGAAACAAACCCAAAAAGAACCCTAAATCCTAAACCCATTACAGAAAACCCTTCAGAAACAAACCCGAGAAGACCTAAACCCTAAACCCTTTACAGAAAACATCCTTAAAGAACCCTCCTAAACCCTTTATAGAAGCCCCTATAGAACCAAACCCTAAACCCTAAACCCGAAAAGAACCTTGAGAGCCCTGGAACATGCGGCCTGCGCATCGTACGCTCTAAGGCCTGAGGTGAAGCCTGTTCCGCAAGGACTTCTGTAAGGATGTGCAGTAGGATTTCTGCAAGAATTTCTATAAGGATTTCTGAAAGAACTTCTGTAAGAGCTTCTGGTCCCAGGTTGAAGGTTTCGAGGTCAGGAGGTCAGGTTTCACCTTACAGGGTTTCTTTCAGGGCTCCCTCAAGGGTTCTAGGGTTTACGGTTTGGGGTTAAGGCCCCTCGGTGTAAGGTCGGGTTTTGGGCTTGGGTTTCGTGTTAGGGTCTAGGGTATCGGGTTGCGGGTTTAGGCTTTAGTGTCTCGGGTTTCGAGTTTAGGGTTTAGGGCTTGCAGTGTACATTCGGGTCTCGGGTTGCGGGTGTGGGGTTTAAGGCATGGCGGTTCGGGCCAGGGTCTGCTTTTCTTTGGAGGACTGAAGGTTCGTCATGGTATCTGGAGCTTGAGGCCTACAGACGATTCGTGGTAAAGGCTAATTTTGTAGGGCTCAGTTAGGTGCTGGCCGTCAAAAAGGTTTCCAGCTACGGGCTTTGCCTGTTGAGGGAACCAAACTCTCAAACTCCAAGCTTGACTAGTGGCGTATAGTGTGGCTTTTTGACGGTTGGTGTAGAGTTCTGGCATGGATTGCTGCCTATCCATTTATGAGAGGCCTGAATCCATGAATAGGATGACTACAAGTGGCCTCCGGCATTTCTTTCCAACAATCACAGGCGATGCGGTCGGAGTTGCAAGCATAACAAGTTAAACCCTGAAGTCGAACTCTGAACCCGAAACCCTGAAACCCCAAGCTTCAGCCCTCAAGCCTAACCCCTCAACCCTGAGCCAAAATCCTGAACCTAAACCCAAGCAAATCGTCAACGCCCCTAAGCTTCCTGAACTACAGACGAAATATCACGAATATGGCGGCAGGAAAGATTGAAATTGAGTCCCTTTAACCGTTCCTGTAAAGGGCTACCACAAGGGTTCTGCAAAATAAACTTTCAATACTACGAGGTTTCTGTAAAATAGGGACAGTGCATGTTACGGTACCATACCCCCCTTAGAACCAAAAGATCTTGGACTTTGTATAAACGAAAATGAAAAATGAAGGAAACAATAGAGTATACTTAGAATGAGAAAGCCAAGTGGGGAAGTCTTCCGGGCTCCTTAATTTCCCAGACAGCCCAATAACCGCGGTTAGAATAGGGGCCTAAATAAGTAGAATAGGGTTTTGGGGCCCAATACTATATAACTATAACAAGGAGCCCCCAAAACAGTATTGGTAATTATTAAGGCCCCTAAGGTAAAGGATTGGCCTCGGATCAAAAAAAGCCTCCGATCGGGATCGAAGAACTAGTCCTAAACCTGAACCCCAGTCCTTAAAGGAACCGTTACAGGGAACCTTTCAAGCAAGCATTAAAGAAACCCTGCGGCTGCGTCTACCCTGCGGCTGCGTCTTGGGCTTTTTGAAGGAAACCTTCAGGTCTTGATGGTTTCCGTCCTCTTTACCACGCTCTGTTGAGACATGAACCTCAAAACCTAAATCAAAAAGCCATAAATCCCCACACCGCACAGTCCGAAAGCTTTGAACCCTGAAACCCAAAAATCTGAGGCCCTGAAACCTTAAACTCTCAGCCCGGAAACCCCAATTTCCTTGACACCACACATCCCAACCTTTCACCCCCAAGCTTCCCTGCGACGCGGCCTTCTTCCACGGAAGCCGCTGCACTGTCTGGCCGGCCAGCCGCCGTTCCTTGCATGAAGTCTTAGACAAGAGTTTGGAGGATATTATAGCACAATGTGTCTATGGGCAAACAGGGGATGCCAATGTTTGAACGTGATTACACTGCTGGGTTACACTGCAGATGCCGTAAACCCTGCGTCAGTTTGAACCTCCCCACAGTTCCCCTGCTACAAATAATTCTAATATTGCACTGACGCAGGGGCTAAAACAAGGGCCTGCGTGAAGGAGCAAAATCCTGCATGACCCCATGGGATGGATTGCGCGACATAACATACGCGCGATGTTGTGGTCATGCAGGACTTTGACCATCAACAGTAGTTCTGATGCCATCTCCTTGCGTGGTGTCGGGTGCGCGGTTTACGTGTAGAACGAACTCCTTGAGGTGTGCCTCCTCCGCTAAAACCTCCGGGGGCTGTAACTGCGGGGTGTAACTTCGAGAACAAATTGTTTCCAAAAAAGTAGGATACCTCCTTCGTGTACGCTTCCTCAGCTGATGTGGGCCCGAGGGTTTACGATTTCTTGGGGCCAACATCTGCCGATGATATTCACACAGCTTCCATTTGAAGAACACTCTGATCTTGCAGCACTTGATGCGTTCAGTCTCAAGCCTTCTGCGGTGTTTGGTTGAGTTGGGGTTTGAGGTTATCTTGCACTGGGCTTTACTTTAAGGGCTCCCAAATGTATCTATGCAAAAACACCCCCCTCGTAACCCTAATGGAAATTAAGCCCTGAACCCTAAAGCTCCACCTAGTTCAGTTGGCATGTCGAGTTTCAGCACGCCGGAGCTTCGAGAGGGGGGATGAGCCGCGGCTCGTCGAAGTTGGGATCCCAGTTCGAGAGAGTTTAGGATCTAGGGTTTCAGGTTTGAAGTGCGGTGCTTTTTAGGCTGGGGTGTGCTGAAGTGTGGTGTAGAGGCTCGGGGATTTGGGGTTTAAGGCTCAGGGAGTTTAGTGTACATCCTTTACAGTTTGCGACAGAGCGACCCTTGTGAAACTTCAAGAACTGGCAGACCTTCTCCCTCTTTCATCTACTGGTTTAGCTTCATGCAACTATGCTGCGCCCTGGAGCGTAACACCTACACGCTAAACCTGGGAGTTTTCGCCTTGTCGCGCTGGCTTGGCGTTTATTCGGTACGGGATCGGGGGCTGGCCGTTTACAGAGTTTAAAACTTTTCGATTTGAGTACGCAGAGCTTTCTGGAGTGCATCGTGCAGGAGTGTTGACCAACTACCGGGCTCGGGAGCGGTGCCGTCAGAGCCCTTCACGCCAAACCTGCGGCCCCCAACGACCAAACGCAGCACTGCCCAAAGCTCAGAAAGCAAAGTGGATTTAGGGTGAATCCAAAGCCAATGTCACAACTCCAGACCCACCCCGCCCCACACCGACGGGCCCTAAACCAAGGCGTAAATGCCCCTCAGCCGAAACCTTAAAACGTGTCGTCATCGGAAAAGGGTTTCATTAGTTTCAGCTGGCCGCTGCCTATTTGGGACCTGTGGCATACAAAAAAGAAACGAAAGCTCCAAGAATCACATCCTGGGTTAGGGTGAAAGCGTTGGTTAACCCTACAGCCTCATGCAAACAAGAAACTTGCAGATTTAGGAGCCTGGCTTTTCGGTGCTACGACCTGATGAAACAGGTGATAGGCCTGAAAAAGTAGGTTCCACCTGAACCCCCCAACCTATCGGTTCCGAAACCCTGAACTGCAAACTTCAACACACCCCAAACCCTAGACTAAACCCTACAAACCCGCCCACTTGCTTTGGTAAGCTTATGGACCTGCGCTTCTAGTCTACAGACTAGACCTCATCAAGGGCCCAGATCGATTCTAGGGCTCAGACTCAGAACCCTCGACCCTAAACCCTCAACCACCCACACTATAGACTCGAAGGTCACCATCGGCCGTGGCGCGATGTGCTGGAATAGCGGCATCAGTTCGATCTGAATGCCCTGGGTGAGGCTCGGGAGTAACCCCGAGAAATGGTGATCCACTTAGGATTTAGGGCTTAGGGTTTCGGGTTTAGGGCTTAGGGTTTAGGGTAGAGTTTAGGGTTTTGGCTTTGGGGGGTCAGATTCTGGGCCTCGATTTTGGGGTTCTGTAGGGCCTTTGGCTTTGTGGGTGTTGGAACTGTACGACTGAACTTAGGGTTTAGGCTTCAGGGTTTACCTCCAAAGCTACAGACACAAGAGTAATAACCCCAACCCCTAAACCCTAAACCGACCCTAAACCCGAAATAAACCCTAAACCCCAAATAAACCCTTGACCCTAAACCCCAAATGAACCCGAAACGCTAAACCCTGAGCGCTTCAGGGCAGAACCTAAGCTACCTGAACCCGGTGGCTTTGGGATTTTAGGGCTTGGGTCTAGGTTAAGGATTAGGGTTTGATTTGGGTTTAGGGTTTAGGGTTTACGGTTGAAGGTGCAGGATTTGCAGTTACAGCAAACGTTGTAGGATTGGGGCGCTGCACACCGAGACGCACAACCATTAAAAAAAAACTACCTCGCAGTCTCGAAACTGACCATGCCGCTTAGGGTTTAGGGTTTTAAGGCTTAGAGAAAAGATATGGGAGTTTCCGGAGATAGGGGACCCCGAATATAGTACCCTAAACAGGTAGGATCCTTTTAATAAGGACCCAAAATGATTTACCCCTAATTTTCGGAAACCCCCATATGAAACACGAAAAATCCTACAGCCGGGGCGGGCTTACTCGGCCCAAAGTTGGGCTTGTCCGCAAGCTCTACAACCTGAAGACCCTACAACCCCTCAAACCCTAAACCCCCAAACTCTGAATCTAGGGGCCCAAATAGTCAAAATTACAGTATAGCCCTCCCGGAAAGCCCTAAAGAATAGTAATAGTAGGACTAACTGGTTCTAGTTATTCCGGCTTCCATAAACCGATCTGGAACCCAAACCCTAAATTCTCTAATATAGAGGGCCTTAATGATTAGAATAGGGTTTTGAGGTATATTGTACTGTCACTATAATAAGGAACCCCAAAATAGTATAGGACAAATTATTAAGGCCCCCATATCATAGTACCCTTATAGATCCCTTACAGTATCCCTTATAGACCCCTTTCAACGAACCACCTATTGGGTTCCTTAGGCCCCTAAAGTAAACCCAACGAGCGAAGAGTCGCGACTCAACTTCCCGCCTCTACCTCGGCCCTGTCTCGCAGATAAGCAAGAGCCAGGGCAAGTACCTCATCCGGATGATACGGTTTAATGTAGGTCCCTTATATGCATCCTGATATATTGGGGGCTATAGGCCCAAGGTTTCTTAATCAGGATGATCCGGTTTAGGCTTGGTTTAGGGTTCAGGGGTTTAGGGCTCAGGGTTTGCTTTGGGCTGCAGCCAGTCATCCGGCATCCATTGTCCACCACATCTCACCCACTCACTCGCGCGCGCAACCACCAAAAAGCACAGTCTTCCGGCCCTGCAGCCCAACGCTCTGCACCGTTTCCCCGACCCTAAACCAGAAACCCCAGAATTGTTGCCTCCGGCCGCTGCAAACGAGAGGCTTGAGCCTCGGAAAGACGGCTGTACGCCTCCCGTTGCTTCTTGTCGAATTTCTTCCTCGGCCTGGCCGAAAAGATCCCTTTGAGGCTTCAGGTGCCTAAGGTGCCCTAAACCCTAAATGCACATGGGTTAGGGATTGGAAACCCTGAACCCTAAAGCCCTATAAACCCTAAACCGGACACCCTAAGATGCGGTGTTTTGGGCTTTTTGTTCAATCACCTTGTGTCGTCCACCCATCTCTTGGAGACTCCAGGCTGTCCGTTTCCCGGAGTTAGACGTCTGTTTGTTAAGTGCAATGGTCCTTTTCTCACTGCAGAGCGAGGAACCTCCCAGGCGCATGGCTACACTAGAAAATGATGGCTGGGGTTAGAAGTTTGGGTAGTAGGGTTTGGGGTTTAGAGTTTAGGGTTTAGTTTTTTACGAAGGCTTCGTTTTGTGCGTTTTGTTATTTGGTATTTTGCGGTGAGGCCTTGTCAGAAGTGCGCCAGAATCCCCAAACCTGAACCCTAAAGTTTAAAGGCTACGCCGAGGTGCACCAGCGCAAGCAGCATGCTGCTAGGCTTGAAAAGAAAGCCAAAATAAGTTAAAGTAAATTGGCTGGCTTCGCACACCCACGAAATAATTCAAGTAAATGGTCCAAATTTCTGGACATTTTCCTGATTTCTGCCCATTGGGCCGTCTACATGTCTGGGTTTTCGGCATTCTTCCAAATGGTTGCCGTTTGAACCGTTTTCTGGAGCTTTGGCCATTTTTGGCCGTCGGCACCATCCAAATTTCTGTATGTTTCGCATTTTCCGATTGTTTGCCATTTGGACCGTCCAAAGGGCACGCGGTGAAAACGCAGCTTAGCCAAGGAGGATTAAAGGGCATGTGGTGAAAAGAAGTTATACCGAGAGGACAAAAGGGTACACGGTGAAGAAAGTTTCACGAAGAGGACAAAACGGCATGCCTTGAAAAAAGTTTGACCAAGAGGACAAAAGGACACGCGGTGAAACAAATCTTAACCAAGAGGACATAAGAGCGCGCGGTGAAAAATAGTTTAACCAAGAGGACAAAAGGAGTATGCGATGAAAAAGCTACCACGACGACAAAAGGGCACGCTGTGAAAAAAAACTACCAAGAGGACAAAAGGGCAAGCGATGATAAAAGTTTAACCGAGGCGACAAAAGGGTACGCGGTGAAAAGAGTTTGACTAAGAGGACAAAAGAGCATGTGTTGACAAAATGCTTAACCACGGGGACAAAAGGCCATGCGATGAAAAAACTAACCCAGAGGCCAAAAAGGGTACGCGATGAAAAAGGCTTGGCCAAGAGAACAAAAAAGCACGTCAACCAAGAGGACAAAAGGGTCCGCAACAAAAAAGCTTGACCAAAAGGACAGAAGGGCCTGTGGCACAAAACAGCTTAACCAAGAGGAGACAAAGGCATGCGGTGAAAACAAATTTAAACGCTTCAGGATCTGCCCCCCTCAAATTGTTTCAATTCTGGGGTCCCTAAGCCCTTTACCCTAAACCTTGAACCCTGCACTGCATTCTAAAGCTTCAACAACTCTGAACCTAAACTCTGAACTCAGAACTCTGAACCCTAAGACCTTAAACTGCTCTAAACTCTGTACTCTGAACCCTCAACCCTAAAACCTTTGCCCCGAAATCCGAACTCCTGAACTTGCCTCACGTGCTCCATGTGGCAGAAGCCGCAAGAATAGCCTCAGGATGGGTTTGTCCGCTCCTACGGTGTCCATGGAGTTCTTGAAATGCTTTACAAGGTTGTCTCCTTGTTGAACTTCATGTAGGGCCAATGTTGGTTTTAGGTGCGCCTACGACGCTGAGGTTTTCATGCTTGTCCACACAGCCAACCAACCCATTGCAGTCAAGCCACCATTCGGGCAGGAGCCATGGGCAAAATGTATGCAGGGTCTGCTGCACACCTCCCGGCGATTTAGATGCTGGGGCAAACGTTTAGAGAGGATGCGTGGCTTCGTAACTAACAATGGCCAAGCCAAGGTCAAGGATGAGCCTTCTAGAAACCCTTCCAGCAACCGTTCTAGTAACCCTACTAGCAACCCACACTTTGCTTGCAGCAATCGCCTTGTTTCTACCACTCCCACCGGTCCAAGCTGACCCCTACATCCTTAGCCTTATAACTTATACCCCACAAGCGCGAACCCCCGTGTCATAAACTCATCACCCTGTTCAGCGCTTAAGCCGCTTCTGACCTTCAGCCCTGACGCCTTTGCCCTTGAAAATCCCGCTGAATGCACAGCCACAAGGTCGCCGCAAGCCTCGGGGTGGCCATAACTTCCGGGAATCCTTAGAATTGGATTGTGGCTACATGAAAGGTTTTGTAGGGTTCTTTACAGCATTGAATACCGGGGGGCGCTGTGAAGGGATACCGTTACCAATACTTCAGACCTCTTTTATCTGCTGCACTGTTTCGGCATAACCTGGCCCGGGTTCAGGGTTTTTCGGGATTTGGATTAAAGGTTCAAAGCATGTGGCAGTTTACGTTTGTGGTTTCAAGCCCCCCACCCCTGAACTGTTGCCCTGAAACCTACACCCTAAACCCTCAACTTCTTGAACCCGAAGTTCCACGGTTTTTCCAGGATGGGCTCGGACAGGTAAGTCAAAGGCCCAGCACCCATCCGAAAGCAAGTGGGCCTTAATAATTAGAATAGGGTGTTGGGGCCCATTATACTATAATGATATTAAGGAACCCCCCAAAAAGCCTGTAGGTAATTATTAAGGCCCCTATAGTAGGGTTTAGGGTCGAGAACCCTGAAACCCTAAACCCCCCAGGCCCTGAAGACTGGGACGATTCAACTGCTTCATCTACCGGCTCTGAGGTCAGCACGTGACAGGCTCCACAGACCTTGTGATCCGCATTGGGGTTTAGGGTTCAGGGTTCGCACGCATAAGCGTCGTGGAGAGTACGGCATTCAGCTGAAGGGAATTTAGGTGCTTGTCTTACAGCTCGGAACTGTCATACACTCCCACCAACGAGGAATTGCAGAACTTCAGGCACGAATTCTGCAAACTTCAGACACAATCTTACCATGAGGCCCACGTTTGCAAGTTAAGGAAACGGAGACCCACTCCAATATAGAAACGAGCAAGGAAAGCCGCAAAAAAAGTTGTTGACAGAAAGGAAGGGCGCCTGAATCCTGTAAAATCATCATAAACACCTTAAAGCCTTAAAGAGAAAGCACTTTTCCTCGATTCTCTGAGCACTGCACCTGCGCGGGGTCTCCACGTCTCGGGGAACCGTGCACTCACTTGCGCTGTCCTCCGTGTCCCAGCAAAATGCCTCTAAGTGCCGCGACGCGGGCGCACAAAAAGGGGTCAAGAGCTTTTGGATTTCGGGTTTGGTGGTCGGGGTGTAAAAACTAAGGGTTTCGGATGTGTGGGCTTATCGGGATCTTGGGACGACTGGTGATTCTTTTGTTCTTTGTGTTCTGCTCAAATGGGAAGTTATGCAAGGGTACAAGTATGGGAAATGCTGGATTTCGGGTTATGGAACCCCGAAAATGGTTTGTGCCGTAAAACTCTAACCCCTGACCCTAAACCCGACACCCCTAAACCCCTGAACTCCTAAAGCCTAAACCCTAGACCCCTAAGCTCCCTTATAGATCCCTTTAAGGAACCCCCTTTAAGGATCCTAAACCATTCCGAAACCCCCAAACCCACAACTCGGGCAGTTCTGAGCCGGCCTCTGCTGCACGTGCGAGGAGGCCCTCCAAGACACGGGGCTTGGCCTCTTGGGGAATGATCCTTTAGCTGGGTCTAGGGTTTACGGGTTTATGGGCTAAGGTTTTAGGGATGTAAGGGTTGTGGGATTTGGAGATTAGGTTTAGAGTTTAAGCTTTCGGTGTTTCCGAAGGCTACGGGGAATGCTTTCCTCCACATGTGGCTTCGGTAGCGTGGCGAGAGCTTGTATATGAAGCTGCGGAGCTTCAGCATCCACCCACGGACGTTTAGCGCGGCGCAGAGCAGAGTTGTGTCAGGATTCTATTCGGGGCCGATGAGGGTTTAGTAGAGTTTGAGGTTTTCTTGGGGTCTTATCAAAATTTCATTCGTGCTTTGGTCGGGTTTACATGTTCCAATTCGAGGCACCGTTCAGAAGCCGACGCTGTGATTTGCATAGCATCCGCGGCGCTCGTCGGCAACAGCTCTTTCAACAGATGTTCTGCTCAGCCCAAAAAACCCTAGACCCTAAACCCCAAATACCGAATCCTAATCACCCTAAACCCATGAAGTTGGGGGGAGGAACCGTAATGTCAGAGGTTCACGCCTCGAAAAGTGCAGCAATAACTGGCAGTTGCTCTACATGCGACGCTCCCTTAGCTACCCCCCGGGTCCCACTATGTGCATTCCCTTCCGTTTCAAGATACCAACACATGTTTCAACAGACCTAATATAGGGGCCTTAATAACTAGAATAGGGTATTGGAGCCCATTATGCTATACTTATAATAAGGAACTCCAACTATGGTATAGGTAATTATCAAGGCCCCTATATTACCCCAAGCCGACAAGTTTGAACATCAGACGACTTGAGCGACTCCTGGGCGCTGACAACCCCAAGCACGAAGCTTTTCTGAGCACGACGCCGGCGAAGAAGCTTCCTGTATTATGGCTTGCTTGAATTTGGGGGGTACCTTTATGCAAGGCTCCATTTCTTCAGGGTCTACGCTTGGTAGAGTCTTTGCATGAGCGGTTCACAGTTCCGGGAGCAGGGTGTTGGCTTTCACTTGGAAGTCTCACCACCTCAACCAAGGCCGCGATTTCGATACATCTACCTGCCTCTCGATCTTTTCATCTTAGATCTCCATCTCCCCAACGCAGTACGTGTCTGCGCGTGTACCGTATGTGTGTGTGTGTGTACGATGTACGTGTGTATGTGTAAATGTGTGTGAGAGAAAACACAGACAGACATGTGTGTGTGTGTGTGTATGTGAGACAGAAATGTATACTGCGTACTTGCTTGCTCTGCATCTATGATTGCATAATGCAAGTGCGCAAGCCGCAAGCATATGGGTAGTTCTCTGCATTTGGGTCCTTTGGGGTCCTGTTTATACCGTACTAAGTTGGGGGACCTCAAAATGGACCCCAATTTAGCGACTACCCATGTCAATGTATGGTTGCGCCCCGGCGGCCCCCACCCCCCTGCCCCCCTTTATGATATCCCCTCTATAACAGCTTGGGCCTTGAGCTTGCGTGTGGAATGGTTTCTTCCAGTGGTTGTGCATGTGATCATCCCGCCTGCTCCCTGTACAACGGCTGCTTGGAGGTTCATGGGTAGTTTTAAGTAGGGTCATAAGTCCCGTAATATGAGTTATAAGTATAGCTACCTTACTTATATGAACCTCCAAGTGGGGTCTCGAGCTTCGGAGTTTAATCCGCCTTTGCCTTGGCCCCTCTCTGTGTGGAACAAGCTCTCCGCACCGACGCCGAAGGTGCTCCGAACCCGTATATTTTGGGTGGGATTTGGGAAGGGGGAAGAGGATGGGAGGGGGCGCAGAACGCACAGCACACAACCACATGTGCATGTATCCCTCCCAACACGAGTTGGTCTAGATTTTCGCAGCCGCACGAGCAACAGCAACAGTATGCAGCAGTAAGGGTTCAGGGCTTAGGGTTTAGGGTAAGAATTGAAAACGAGACAGGAAAGTACAAAGCAAAGCGGGCTACATCAACACCAATAAGACTACCTCGACCCGACCCCGACCCCAAATCTAGATCGCCTCAAAAATCGGACAGCAACCACCCAATACTGAGAAGAGATACAGACATACGTACCAGATTGAAGGCAAACCCAGAACCGTACACCCTCATGTCAGGCCCAAACACCCAAGCCCGACAAGACGGACCGCAGACCCAAAGCAGTGAACCTCCAAACCCCCAAACGCGCCAAAAGAAGGCTCCTCATGGCTCCTCTGGATCCGAAAACTGTCTCGTAGCCAATCCGTGAAGGCAGAACCCAAAAACCTTGTGCCCCAAATCCTTGACACCTAAACCATTATGCCGGCTTAGACCCCAAACAGTGAGGAGGGCCAGAAGAGGCCAAGGAGGCTTCGAAAAATCACCGACAATCTCGGGGACCACAAATACAAAAGTTCGTGGGAACCTAAGCGGCCCCCCCAGGAGAGGCCAGAAGAGGCCAGAGCAGGCCAGAAGAGGCCGGAATTCGCGCGAAACCACAGCGGGAGCGTCGAAACGCAAGGGAATTCGCGCGAAACCACAGCGGGAGCATCGAAACGAAGGCCTCGCCCCACCGCGTGCGCCGTTGCGGCCCGCAACCTAAGCGGCCCAGGAGAGGCGAAGAGGCCAGAGCAGGCCAGAAGAGGCCGGAATTCGCGCGAAACCACAGCGGGAGCATCGAAACGCAAGGGAATTCGCGCGAAACCACAGCGGGAGCGTCGAAACGAAGGTCGCGCCCCACCGCCGCGTGCGCCGTTGCGGCCCGCTACCAATTCCNAGGGAATTCGCGCGAAACCACAGCGGGAGCGTCGAAACGAAGGTCGCGCCCCACCGCCGCGTGCGCCGTTGCGGCCCGCTACCAATTCCTTTACTCCGAACGTAAGAACCCCATAGTGCTTAAGTCCCAAAACCCTAAAACCCCAAAACTCTGAAGCCCTGAATACCTAAAAAGCCAAAACACCGGAACGACTTAAATCCTAAGCGAAATCCCGTGAACCCCTTAACACCCAAAACCCACAACTCCTGAGAGACCCTAAAACCCCAGAAACCCCGAAAAAAAACTAAACCCCAAACCCCAAATGTCGGGAGACTTTGAAGTGGGTTGGAAAGTAGGCAATAAGTAGAGTTATGAATACCTTAAAAGGGATCGTAATTGGGGATAGGGTTCTTATAACTCTATAAAGTCATAACTACTTAGTAAGTCCTCCGACCCTGAACAATAAAGCCTAAACCCAAACCCCTGAACCTTAACCCCTAAACCCTAAACTGGCCGCAAGTAAACCTAAATCCTATAACCAGTAAACCCTAACCCCTAACTGCGTGAGTCCAATCAGCAAGCCCTGCGCACAGGAAGACTCGAGAACCTCCGTGGATATGCAGGCTGTCTTTTGCTCGAAAAAAACTGGTGGAGGCCGATTGGGTTTGGGTTTAATTCTTGACTTCTGGAGTTGAGTCTTCGAACCTTCGGTTGTTCACTTCTATCCATCATTAAGTTACTTATCTTCACGTAGGTTATCAGCCGTAAATTATAGCTCTGTAAGGGCTCTAGATCAACCGGTAAGCACTCGGTACTCTCCTAGTGTAGGAGCGTCTTGTGCTGTGCCATGGATCCAATGTTTCGTCAGAGAAGACCTTCTGCACAAGGTGACCCTGACTGGGGTAGACTGGCAGCAGATCAAGAATATGAGGCAGCCTTGGGTCAAGGAATTATGGGGGGCAGTTCGCCACCTGGAGTCATTGCAACGGGCGAATCATCGCCTGGGACTTTGGAGCAGGGCACAGCAGTTACTACGCCCACCGCGGGGGCGGCGCAACCGGTGCCCACTACAGCGGCTTGAAGAGTTCGCAGGGAATGGTGATCCACGTGTTCTCAGTGAGTTACAGTTGGTAGCGGCTGGAGGTTCGGGATGGTCTCAACCGTTTGGGCTGATGCCGCCAACTGGGCATTCTGGGCATGTCGATCAGGGGGTAGTCAAAGAGTTCCCGGTGTACCTAGACCTAATTCAGGGGCTATTGCTCCGCCTCCTCTTCCCGATTTCAGGGTGTTAGATCGGGAGTACGGTGATGTACCAAGGGCTCAGTCGTTTAGGCAGTTCCGGCAGTCGATACAGGATTCCGGTGTGAGTGGTGACAATCCTTCAGGCTCAAGGTTTCTGACTCCTAGGTCCGGGGTTAGAGGTGAAGGTGCGGGTTTTGATGCTAGTGGATACCCAGTTTCTCCAGGGGGTACTGTCATCAGACCACCGCCGGGCCCACCTCCTACCTCGCCTCGTGGGGGGCATATTGGGGCAGGATGTTGCCAAGGACAGTTGCCAGCAGGGGGTGCTCAAGTGTGGGGTGGATCAGGACCTTCCGGTTTGGGCGTCAATCTTCCAGCTCAGCTTGGGTATTTGGAGCAGGGGCCGTTGCCTATCGGTTTGGGCCAAACTCAGGCTCAGGTTGGGTATCCAGGAAGGGCGGGTAACGGGGCTAGTCAGGGCTATGTTAGTGGGGCTCCAGAGGAACCTGCAAAATACATAGTGGATTTGCCCAAGCTTGCTGCTGCCGATCTTGCGACAAGTGCTGTTACTTGTGGCAACCTGCCTCTGCTTCGGTTTGGTTTGAGTCAGTTGAGGGTGCGGCTAATGCCAGCTATCAGCGCTGGCTAGTAGCTGATCCACTTGAGAGGCTAGCTTTAGATCCGTCTACGGTGGTGGCAAGTTACGACATGTACAAGTACCAGCGGGTGGAATCTCGGGCGGTGTCGTTGCTTTTGTCGTGCCTCCTAGTTTCAAGGATGAATTGATTACCAACCGTTGGATGACTAGTGCTTCTATACTTTATCGCATCCTTTGTGTCTATCAACCTGGTGGCTCTATGGAACGCGGGTATCTTCTTTCGAGGTTGGTGCAACCAGAATCGTGCAAGTCTTATAAAGATGCTATTGTTTGTTTGCGGAGATGGCAACAGGACCTTATTCGGGCAAGGGAGGCGCAGGCCACTTTACCTGATCCAAGCTTGCTCTTGAAGGGCATTGACGCAGCTACAAGTTCTCTTTTGAACTTACAGCCAATGGTAGCCTTTCGCGTAAGCGCATTTAGACATAAGAGCTCTATCGACTACAACCCGTCGGTTTCAGGGGTTATTCAACTAGTGAGGCTTATTCAGGCTGAGTGCGAGTCCATGGCTATGACTGTAAAGAACCCGGATAAGCGGGCTAAGGCAGCCGCTGCGGCAGCTAAAGCTGAACCGCCTAGTACTAAGGCTCCTACTGTACCTCCGGTTCCGCCTCCTCCTCCATCTGGTGTTTCTGTGGCACGGGTAGGGGAAGGGGACAACAAAGGAAAGGGAAAGGGCAAGGGAGATGGAGCTGCCGGTTCGCAACCTTGCACCAAGTTCTCAGACGCCACGGGTTGTAGATTTGGGGATGCCTGTCATTTTCGTCATGACCGGGGCACTGCTAGGAAACAGGGTCGTTGTTTAGCTTGCGGTCAGAAAGGGCATTATAGACCGGATTGCTCTCTAGTAGCGGCTGAGAATCGGCAAGTGGCCTCTGGAGATTCCTCTGAAGGTGCCTCACCGAAAGCGGGAGCTGGTCAGTCTAGGAAGGGTGAACCTAAGGCGAAGGCTAAGGCTGGANCAAGTGGCCTCTGGAGATTCCTCTGAAGGTGCCTCACCGAAAGCGGGAGCTGGTCAGTCTAGGAAGGGTGAACCTAAGGCGAAGGCTAAGGCTGGAGCTCAGGCGAAAGGGATTACCGAGAATAGTGGGGCTACTGCGGGCTCCTTGAGTGGGACTCCTGAAGGGGCTAGTGCCTCGTCGGTGTCGTCTGCTGATCGCAATGCTCTACTGGCTGAAGCGGCGAAGCTTTTGAATAAGGGTACTGCGGTAAAGGGTTTGAAGGTGAGGTCTTCGGAGCTTGATTTGCATGGCATAGACCAGTCTTGGCTTTTGAGTGCGGTGGCTTCTCCATCACATAACCGGTTTGCGCTGATCGACTCAGACCTGCGGTGTCTGTCGAGGAGCTTCAAGGGTCGCGAGCTATCCATGTAGATCTGGCTTCAGGTACAACCCAACTACGCATTAATGATTACGGGACTCTGTTGACCGATGGTCCGTGTCAGGTAATTGTTCCGGCCGGATATCTAGTTGAGTTAGGCTATGCCATTACCTGGAAGAGGAAGGGCCGTTGTGTAAGGCATCCGACAAAAGGTGCCCTTGAGGTTCAAGTACATAAGGGTTGCCCTTTGATACCGAGGGAGGTTGGTTTGGAGTTGTTGGGCTGCTATGAGGCGAGAAGGGCTGAGTCTGATGTGGTTAGGTGCTCCAAACTTTCTCCAGTACCGGACGATGTGGGTCCTGGTAACGTTCGGTGTTGGATGTGCGAACGACTTGCAAGTGTTCCTTCGAGTCATGTTTCCTGGACTCTCGGACTCAGATGTGAGCCAGGCCCTGCCGAGCGAAGTTGTTAGTATCTGCCAGACTGAACGCCCTTGGAACCGTCGGTTCCGAAGATCGGTTGAGCGGGAGGATGCCGGTGGTGTGCTGCTGCGGTTCTCTTCTTCGGGCTCTAAGTGGAAGGGTCCAGGGCGCGTGGTAGATGTAGATAAGAGGTTCGGTTCGGATATTATGAGTGATTCGGTTTCTAGCCTGGTGCTTAAGTGGGCTTCCTTTGGAGTGGTAGGAGGTGTAGTAAGTAGCACTTCAGGGCAGTCGTTGAGTTGTTTCACCGCCTCGAGTGGGTCGGAGGCACAGGGGGCTCTGACATCCGAGGATGTGGGATGGCTTAGACAGTTAGCTGTGTTTGCGGTTGCTCAGGCTGCATCGGACCTTAGGGCTCAGAACAACAAGGGTCCTGATCGGGATAAGCCTACCGAGTTTGACGAAGATGATATTCCACCGTCTGACATTGTAGATCCTGAAGCTTTGGTCCAATGGGCTTTGGATAGGGCTGCTGTTAGGCTTCAGCTAGGAAGGGCTGGTGGTATCAGCGAGGGGAACTTTGTTAAGGGTCCCTGGGTTTTCCTAGTCTTGGGTCCTCCATGTAAGTGGGAGGCGACAGCCGAAAGTGAGCCAGGATGCCTGGGTTTTTAAAGGGGCCGAAGTGTGGAAGGAGGTTTACGACTGGTATGGAGTTCGGTACAGAAGCAAGTCTGATGGGCTCGCGGTGTCAGAGGGTTTGGTTACAACTTCGTGGTGTTTCTTTGAGAGCTTGGAAGGGCTTGAAGTTTGGAATGGACTGAGTGAGTTCAAGGGTTGGCCGGTTTTCGGGGAATGGAGTCCTGAGCTGGTGTTTGGTTCTTGGGTGCTGGAACCATTGGAAGCATGAGAGGCATCATACCGACGAGGTTGCTGCTAGGCAGCTTCTCTTAGCTAAGCTTACCGAAGAGGAGTTGATGAAGCGACATGTTGGTAATGATCATATACCGTTTCGTAAGGGTTGTCCGGTGTGTATTCAAGCCCAAGGAAGGCAAAGGAGTCATTGGAGGTCCTCTGTCACCAGTGTGTATTCCTTGTCGTGTGATATTGCTGGGCCCTTTAAGGATGGTCTCGAGTTTGATCCGGTTTGCTAGTGGCAGGGACAGGGGTAGGGGCTATCGTTACTTCCTAGCCGCTGCCTATTCGGTACCGGTTGAGCCTGTTGAGCTTAGACCCGAATTTCCTAAGGATGTAAGTCCGGTTGAAGGGGAGCTCGATGAGTATGAACCTTCTCAGATAGAGGGTGAAACTGGGAGTGCGGTGCGCTCTGGTCCTGCTCTTGCAGGCGACGGCGAGAGTTTGCATGCTGAAGACGAAGAGCTTTGTCAAGAGGTTTTAGGTGGGTTAGGTGCCAAGGCTTTGTTTAGGCGTGTGAAGGACAAGGTGTTCCCTGCTGTCGAACCTCTTGATCCGAGTACTTCGTTTGCCGCGCCGGGTACGCAACCTGGTGATGAGCTTCCTGGGGAAGGTACCGGTGGTGTAGGTGGGAAGGTGAAGACTAGGACGCTGTTTATAGGCATACCATTGAAGTCCAAGCGAGGGGCTGAGGTGATGGCTCAGGTTCAGGCCCTGGTTAACCGTTTAGAAACGGCCGGCTTTCCTATCCACAAGTACTTCTCCGATCGAGCGAAAGAGTTGCGAAGCCATGCTCTCATTGGCTGGTTTCGGCATAAAGGAATACATCCGGAGTCCACCTCCGGAGAAGATCCCGCAGGGAACAAAGCTGAGATAGCTGTGAAGCACTTGAAACAGGATGCTAGGAAGCTTTTAAGAGTAGCTGATCTTCCTACCGGATGTTGGCCTTTGGCCGTCATGCATGCCTCGCGGCGCAATTTCGTGCAACTTTGTGAGCAGCTTCATCTTCCCCAGCCGGCTTTGATACAGTTTGGCACTAAGCTACATGCTAGGAAGCGGCTGAAGACTGGTCATAAGAAGCATTGGGAGCCGCGTACTTTTGAGGCTACTTATGTGGGGGTTGCTCCTGATTGCGCGGGCGGTCATGACAACAGAAAAGAAGGGTGGACGTAAAGTGCATTTGACCAATACTGTGTATCCCCTTGTTGCTTCTCCTCCTCCTCCTAAGCCTCGGTTTCGACTTAAAGACAAAGGCGCGCCTACTTTTGCGGCCAGAACAGTTACTGCGATGCAGAATTGGCCGCTAGGCCGCTCGAGAAGGTCCAGGTTGTCACCTGGGGGGGAGTGCCCTACCGGTTTGTTTCCAGGATTTTTTGAGGATTCCGAGGTAACTGGCGAGGTACCCATTGTTTGGACTATAACTGAAGACTCGTCTGGTTCTGAAGCCGAAACTTTTCAGCTTGGGGTCGATTCCGATAGCGGATTTGCTGAGGATACCGGTGCAGGAATTAAGGTCGTGGATAAGGTATGTGGTGGAATATCAGGCCGGGTGATCTCTTTGGGTTCGGTTGGGACTTCGGAGGCCCTAAGGGCGGTTGTTGACAGGTTGCCACGGCCAAATCGAAAGATTATGGGCAAGTGTGGAAGATGTGCAACTGCTGGACTGTATAGTCAGGGAGGTTTCAAAGGGGTTTCAAGATTTGCAAGATAGAATGCTGACCTTGTTCGGTTCTTGAATAAGTTTGTTCAGGGACAGGGTTTGGACTCTCCGTATACTACCCTTTATGTGTCGTACAATACCAATGCTCCATTGCATAGGGATGCCCGAAACGAACGATCCATACCAGTATGGGTGATAGCCCTAGGTGACTTTAAGGGTGGAGGTCTTTGGATAGAAGATGTCGGGGATCAAGGTCCTGTGGTTCGGGTTTTACCGACAGGTGAGACCAGGGCTGGGTTTGTCCGGGACATTCATGATAGACCTTATAAGTTTGATGGGTTGAGATGGCAGTCTGCAGAGCCTTGGTGTGGTAAAGATCGCTGGGTCATTGCGGCTTATGTTCCGGTTGGAGCCCTAACCTGCATTGATGAGTATAGTGAGGAGTTAAGGGATCTGGGCTTTAGGCTGGATGGTTTGGAGCCTGGTTCTGACGGAATAGTGTGTCGTAGTGTGATCTCTCTTGAAGGCTGTAGCTTCCCGGTTTCAAGCTTCGAAACCGGGGACGTGTCCATAGCTGATGGTGATGACTACCTATTGTCAGGTGAGAGTGATGGTGAATTTAACAACGATGTCCTGTGGGAGATAGACTGTCCTCGTGAGGTTCTTGATGAAGACTGGCTTGGCAATGTAGTGTTTCTTCATGAGTCATCGGCGCGTTTGTGCCGGACTCTCACGCAAGAGATTAGTAATGCACATAGCGCTTGCACTGATGTGGGAGTGCTCATAGGACAACTTGTGGTTGCCGAGAATGAAAGGGACTGGTATGAGGGTCTTTTATGGGATGATTATGTTGCTGGTGAGTCTTGTATAGTGAAGTCCCTCAGTAGGGATGTTGCCTTGTGCCCAGATGAGCCTGCTTGCGCTGCNGGTCTTTTATGGGATGATTATGTTGCTGGTGAGTCTTGTATAGTGAAGTCCCTCAGTAGGGATGTTGCCTTGTGCCCAGATGAGCCTGCTTGCGCTGCAGAGGTCTTTTTACAGACGCGCACAGTGAGTATAGCAGAGGCGAGAAAGGAATTGGCTTTATGGGTCCCTTCAGCTCTTGAGGAGGTTACTTCATTAGAACAGACAAATCAGGCAGTTCTTCGCATTGTCACTGATGATATTGAGGAGTTGATTAAAGAAGGAAAAAGAGTGGTACAGGTTCCGGGCAAGGCCGTTCTGACAAGGAAGGCTGGAATTGGAAAGCGTCGATTCAGGTGTGTTGCGTGTGGGAATTATGTACCCACTGGCTCTCCTGATTCCAACAACCTGTATGCAAGTGGAGTCGAAGGATTGACAGTGAGAACGGCTTTGTGCTATGCGGCCTACAGGGGCTGGGCAGCTTTGAGCGCGGACATCAGGACCGCCTTCCTTAACGCACCGTTGAGTGGGGAGCTTGAGTCTGAAGAGGTTATCATTGTCAGGCCACCACACATCCTGGTAGAGATGAACATTCTTTCTTCGAATCATCGATGGCGCGTTCTTAAGGCACTTTACGGTTTAAGGCAAGCTCCGTTGGCCTGGGCGAGGTTCAGGGATAAGTCATTGCGGGCGTTGACCTTTCAGTGTGATGGCACGCGGTATGCATTGCAGCAAGGTGTAAGTGACGATTCGCTTTGGTTTATTGTTAAGTGCGAGGCAGCCGAGAGTGACCTTGAGCGTTGGCATGGGATTTTGATAATCTACGTCGATGATCTTTTGGGTTTTGCTGTGTCGCCGATCCTCAGTGCTCTTTTCGACGAGATACAGAAGCTGTGGAAGTTATCTGATCCGGAGTGGATTAAGGAGGATTCCTCTACAACTTTTTGTGGCCTTGAGATTCAAGCTTTGAGTGGTGGTGGATATCGTATCTCGCAGAATAAATACTGTAATGAGCTTTTCACCAGACATGACATTCACTGCTCCGCGTCATCACCTATGAATTCCTGGAGCGAACCTGAGATTGAGCACGATGCGAAGCTGGAAACTATAAGGGAAGCCCAGGCGTTGACTGGGGCGTTACTCTGGGCGTCGACGAAAACTCGTCCCGATATCGCCTTCGCTGTTAGTAAGCTTGGCCAGTTCGCGGTGAGATCGCCTAGCATTGTGATTAAAGCTGGTCCCCAAGTTCTACAATATCTCTATGGAACAGCTGATCTATGGATAGAATACAGACGTCCTAGCGGGGACAGATTGCTTGACACGCCCGTTCCGCGTACGTTGAATACTCTTGAGCTCTTTACTGATGCTTCACACGCCCCAGACGGGGGGCGTTCCTGCCAAGCGATTGTGATCCTCTGGCTCGGCTCTTTGTTATGCTGGGAGTCGACGCGTCAACCTTTCGTAACATTGTCATCGGCAGAAAGTGAGTTAGTCGCTGTCACCACTGGTCTCGTCGCCGCCGAATCCGTCGGCGCTATCATTGAGGAGTGCATCTCTGACGATATGATAGTATCCGCCTTATGTGACAACCAGGCGGCAGTGCGTTCCTTTGGCGTTGAGAGTCTCGGTTGGCGCAATCGCCATCTTCGTATGAGAGCCGCCGCTGGACGTGAGCGAATCGATGTGGGTTCTTGTCACGTATGTTCCTGGAGAAATACAGCTTGCAGATCTTGCAACGAAACCACTTGCGCGTCCAAGAATCTTCCAGCTGCTGGATATGTTGTCCATCAGGCCGTCGAGAGCTGTGACCCCCGATAATCCTGCTAGAGTGCTGAGTCGCTTGTTTGTGAGTGCGGATTTGATTGCGAGGATTCCACCAGAGTTGCCCCCAGTTGAAGGGCACTTCATATCTGCGAAAGGCAGAGCAGTAGTTGTTGGGCTTGGTCTAAGTTCAGTTGGCGTAGAGGGACGGCCGTTCAGGGTTGCTGGTGAGATGTGGACTGTAGTCGAATGGTGGTTTGGTTGGCTGGTTACAGGGCTGTGTCTTGTAATAGGAGGCTGGTGGTGTCTATTTCGGTTGTATGGAAAACATGGTGAGTCATGTCTTGACCCTGGTAGGAGTCTTTCCTTAGTTGGACCTTCTGAACCTGTAGGCATCGACCCAATTCCAGGTGCAACAGCGAACCTTGTTCAGAGCCATTCCGGGGTATCTGGATTTGCAGAAGAGGTTGCTGGGCATAACTCCTTGTCTTCAGGTGAAGAAGAGGAGGAAGAGGATGAGGAACAAATGCGTAGAGCAGAGGAAGCGTTGATAGCTAGGGAGAAGTATACAGGGTTGACGTTCACACAGCGGGTTCGAAAAAGAAAACAGTTACTTAAGGGGGATATCGTTGATGTACCAAGTATGCAGCAACGGTATGGCCCTTTACCAGAGTGGTATTCTGGGATTGGTGATGTTGATACTGGTGGCTTACCTTCGGGATCGAATTTTCAGGTTGGGGGGAGCAGTTCCAGTAATGAACCCTTGAACTTAGGACCTCAGGGTGGAGAAACAATAGGACCTCAGGGTGGAGAAACCATGCAACCGTTGCATGAATCAAGAGTTGGTGACAACATGGAGCTAGATGAGTATGATCCCAACCAGGGCTTTAGGTTCCCCTACGTTAAGTATATACCGGGTATAGGGACTCATTATCTCTGGGTACTGTTTGAGCAGCAGGGAGATGTGCTTTTAGCATGCCTGGGGCATCAAGTTGTCTCGTGGGGATATCTTCGAAGTGTTGCCCGAGGGTTTCGGAAACATGCTGTCTTAGCGATCATGAATTGGTTAAGAGACACTGGTACTACTCTAGGTCATGTTAGTGGCATTCAAGGTGAGGCAACGTTCAGGTGTGTTCTTGTAGGGGATAGGTATCAGTGGGTTCCTGTTTCGGTACATCCAACACATGATTGCAGCAGTGGCGACCTGTTGATCGCGCAGTCTTCCCAGCTTGAATTGAGCAGCAGCAGCGTAAGCGATCCGAATGCGCAGAACCGCCTGGATGGGGGGAGCAGCGGCAGTGGATTAGCTTCTGAAGCGCAGCGAGTTCAGGATGGGGGGAGCAGCAGCACAAGGGTTGTACCTAATGCGCAAACTGTTTCCTTGAGCAGCGGCAGTGAGTCATCGTCTGAAGCGCAGCCGATTCTGGAAGGAGGGAGCAGCAGCTCAGATGCGGATTTGAATGCGCAGCTTGGGGATTCGGTAGGTTGTTATGAGGAATTGTTTGGGGAAGAAGATGAGTCGGTTTTTCCAATTGTTGGCTAGACATTTTCTAGTAGTTATTTTGGGCACTCATTCTGAAATTCTACTCGGCTTCCTTGGAAGCCGGGCGCCCGAATATGTGCACCCTTTGAGGGCATCCACGGCATTGCGAGTAGGCATTGTAGGTGCCACTGCCGATGTTCTGAGGTTGGGGCCTGATGGTTTAGCCTACGAAGGTCCTCAATGGTTCGAGTTGGTGCAGGAGTTCATACTTGGGTGTCAAGTGTCAGGGAGCAGCTTTGGCGGTAATGAGGTTTCTGCGCAGGTTCCTAGGCCTAATGTACAGGTAGGAGGAAGTAGCGGAAGTGCTGATCTGGCGCCGCGTGGAGCAGGAGTATTTCCGCAAGGGGGTGGTTGGGTGGCCGGATAAGGATACAGGGGATGATGCATCACTTGATGAGTTTCCTCACAGACAGTTGCCTGTTCCGTTGCTTGAGCGAATTCCTCTTGCCGTTGTTTTTGAGGATACTTCCTCTGATGAAGCATCCTCGAACGAAGAGGGTGAACGACTACCGAGCCTTCTATAGTGACTTTGAGTAGGACAGAGAGTGTACTGAGTCTCAGCGGACAGCTTGATGGAGAGCTGTCTGACGGCTCAATGAATGTTTCTCATGCTTCTGCATCTGTCCAGCCCATAAGATATGAGGCCGAGGAAGAGGGTTTCCTAGTTTACTATGCTGATGACGTAGGTAGGGTACCATTGCCAGGTTGGAGTTTTCGGGCGGTATCTGAGGTTGTTCAGGCTTTGAATTCTGGGGACTGGTCGGCACTTCAAGGCGCTGAAGGTTCGGCGCCATGTGAGCCAGCAAGTACTAGTTCCACCAATGTCGGTGCTGCTACTGCAGTATGGACATATTCGTTGATAAGCTGGGGGTTTTGCGCCTTAGTTGTCGGTATCATATCCCTGTGGAGATTAGACACTCTTAGACCCGATAGTATCCTGGGTTCTGGAAGAGACGGTGGTTCCATCGGAACTAATATCAGAGATCTACATGCACAAGGGTCCAGAACTGTGGCCGAAGCTTCTGCAGTTGAGACTGTAGGTCAGACTGGATGGTGGTTAGTCGCGCTGTGTGCTGCACTACTTGTGTGGATCATCATTCTCGGTGGTAGGATAGTCTCCAATGGTCCGCAAAGACAGACTTGAGTATAGGGAAAGACTGCAAGTTTCCTTCTGGAACGAGTGTGATCTGAGAATAGGAAGGGTCGCCAATCTAGTATTGGGCTTTTATAGTCAGGTCTTGCTAAGTTAGCCTGATTCGACTCACAGGTGCTCTCAGATTGATTCGCAAATGATCGAGATGCCAGTGGCCAGTCATCCAATATCTCTAAAAGAGATAGCTCTAGTATAGAAGAGCGCTCGGAATGTGGCCTGAGCCTGGCTTTTTTTGTCTCTACCTGTAGACCCGAGGTTGTGTCAACAGATGGTGCTTGCTGATAAGTGTTTGAAGGACTCATCTTTTCCTCTTTAGTGGATATGCAGGCTGTCTTTTGCTCGAAAAAACTGGTGGAGGCCGATTGGGTTTGGGTTTAATTCTTGACTTGTGGAGTTGAGTCTTCGAACCTTCGGTTGTTCACTTCTATCCATCATTAAGTTACTTATCTTCACGTACTAACCCCTAAACCCCAAACCCTCCAAGTAACGACCCCCAAAGCCCAAGAGGTCCTGGGCCAAAGTCGGCGAGAGATCAGCAGACTGAGATCGCTGCCTCCCAGAAAAAGTGTCCTCTTCAAAAGATGCGGCGGAAGAGTTGGGGGCTTAGAACTGTAGCTCAAGGTCTCGGGTTTAGGGCCGAAGATTTGTGCTTAGGGTTTAGTTCAGGATTTCGGGTTTAGGGTCGAAAATTTGGGGTTTAGGGTTTAGGGTTTGGGGTTCTTTACTATAACTATACTCTAACATACTGTGTACCAAAGCCCCTAATGATGAAGGCCAGGGTTTCGGATGGAGGGCTTGCGGAGAAGATCGGGGATTGGGACTCTAGGGAAAAACGGGCTTAAGGTTTAGAGCTTAGGGTCTAGTTTTTAGGGTTTATGGCTTAGGGTTTAATAAGGTTCAGGGGTCTAAAGCAGACATATTGGGGTTTGGGGTTTACGGTCCAGGGAGATTGAAACTTGGGACTACAATGCGAAGAAAAAGGCGCGGGGTCTTGAACGGGATTGCGGGTCACCTGCAGATAAGTGGGGTAATAAGCCCCGTAATATGAGTTATAAGTATAGTTACCTTACTTATAACCCCACTTATAACTACCCATGAACCTCCAAGTAGAGGCCGTAATAGTTGGGATAGGGTTTTGATACCCCCCCAGAGGAACCTTTCAAGAAACCGTAAGCGCGGGTTCCGGGTCGCTGCTTCAAACCGTGGCCGATTGCGCGCTGTTTGCGCCGAATTGCGCCGATTGCGCTGGAATTCTGCCTACAGCCTGGCACACAGCCATATACCCATGGCTGGCGCAGCCTGGTTGCGACCTCCTTACTTGCAGCCTGNTTTTCTTCAACTGTCAGTCATGCAGAGAGACAAACAATGCCGGTCAAAAACTAAATGTGTTGTTATTGCCTCCCATTCAGCTTCTCTTTTTGGCGAGAGACCACGAATCTCGCCTCAATGCGCGCACCCGGAATTCTGCGCACACTTCGGAACTGTTTTGGGTTTGTTGTATATACATAACAATCATATGCGCATAGATTTGATAGACGCAATTCTATTTTTTCTTCGTCTTGGCAGNTTGGGTTTGTTGTATATACATAACAATCATATGCGCATAGATTTGATAGACGCAATTCTATTTTTTCTTCGTCTTGGCAGCTGGCCTAAACTCGTGGCCAACAACCGGCTAAGGCTTTGAACTGATGGAGCGCCCCTGATTTTAAAATCAAGTCTCTTATAGATCTTGAACTCCGAGGAAAAGGCCTTGGACTGATGGAGCGCGCCTCATTTTCAAAATCAGATCTCTTATAAGATCTTGAACTCCGATGATATAGGCCTTGGACTGATGGAGCGCCCCTGTTTCTCAGATCAGCACTCTTAGAGAGCTTGAACTCCGAGGGTGGGGNNGAACCCTTACAGATCTTGAACTCCGAGGGTGGGGCCATCGACTGATGGGGCGTCCCTGGTTTCTAAATCAGAACCCTTACAGATCTTGAACTGCGAGGGTGGGGCCTTGGGTTGATGGAACACCCCTGATTAATAGAATCAGCACTCGTAGAGATCTTGAACTGCGAAGGTGGGGCCTGGGAGGCCCTTGAATATTAAATCAAAACCCTTACAGATCTTGAACTCAGAGGGAACCGCTTTGGACTGATGCAGCACCCCTGTTCTTAAATCAGAACGCTTACAGATCTTGAACTCCGAGGGTG
>BGNK01001925.1:50209-70268 GCA_003297005.1 Symbiodinium sp. clade A Y106
CCTTACAGATCTTGAACTCCGAGGCTAAGGCCTTGGACTGATGGGGCGCCCCTGATTTCTAAATCACAACCCTTACAGAAATTGAAGTTCGAGGGTGGGGTCTTGGATTGATGGGGCGCGCCTGATGTAAAAACTCAAAACCTTTACAGATCTTGAACTCCGAGGATAAGGCCTTGGACTGATGGAGCGCGCCTGATTTTCAAAATCAGATCTCTTATACATCTTGAACTCCGAGGATAAGGCCTTGGACTGATGGAGCGCGCCTTTTTTTCAAAATCAGATCTCTTATAAGCACTCTTAGAGAGCTTGAACTCCGAGGGTGGGGCCTCGGAAGCGCCTGATTTTTAAATCAAAACCCTTACAGATCTTGAACTCCGAGGGCGGGGCCTTGGGTTGATGGGGTGCCCCTGATTTCCAAATCACAACCCTTACAGATCTTGAACTCTGAGGGTGGGTCCTTGGACTGAGGGGCTGCCCCTGATATCGGGTTTGTCGGGTTTAGCGGGTTTATCGGGTTTAGCGNTGAGGGTGGGTCCTTGGACTGAGGGGCTGCCCCTGATATCGGGTTTGTCGGGTTTAGCGGGTTTATCGGGTTTAGCGGGTTTATCGGGTTTAGCGGGTTTATCGGGTTTAGCGGGTTTAGCGGGTTTATCGGGTTTAGCGGGTTTAGCGGTGCACGTCCGCTGTTTGCGCGCGCAATGGGATTTTTACTCTAAGGACACCAAAGACGGGATTCCTCCGTAAACCACCATCCATGAGCCAAGAAGAATGTGCGAATGAAAACTGCCCAAATCTCGGGGAGCTGAGCTCTTCGGCGTTTTCTTAAGATGATTTAAGGTTTAGGGTAAGCAGGGTTCGGAACAGCAGAGCTCCTTCTCCGTCTCCTCGTGTACGTTCAGGAATGTGTTCCGATACCTCGGGACGCTCACCCAAAAAATACCTTAACACTGGAACCTGCATAAAGGCTGTAGTAGGACTTCTCGGAACTTGCGGATGTCAGGCTTCGGCACACTCGGTCTGTGGGCACGGTGAGCATGGTCGCCGTCGCAAATTTCATGGTGGTAGATTAGGAGGAGGGGGAGAAGGAGCCGTAGAAAGCAGCCGTTGCAGTGAAATGATAGTTGAAGTAGCCCATGTTGTCGTTGTACGTAGTTAGTAGCAGCAGTAGTATAAGTAGCAGTAGTAGTAGCAGTAGTAGCAGTAGTAGTAGTAGTAGCGATAGCAGCAGTGGTAGGTATTAGCAGCAACAGTAGTAGTAGTAGTAGTAGTAGTAGTAGTAGTAGTAGTAGTAGTGGTAGTAGTATTGCATTGCGGACGTCACACAGGTCTGTGCACGACGAGAGTGGGGACAGATGTTCCATCCGGCCGTTCAGATGACGGCTACGCTTGTTAGCGCATCCCAGAAGTCCTAGCTTCGGCCTACACAAAAAACTGGTCGAGAGCGTCGAGGTCGATATGGTCTGGCTCTTCGGATGCAGCACTGTAGTCGTGCGGCTCATAAAAGGTTCGACCACCACCATGTGTCAGCTCGCCGCTTTCAGTAGTGGTAACCACCTCCATATCAGTACAGGTCGCACCTTCATCATAAGTCACATTGCCACCATCCGCACCGTCCGAGGAACTGCTGTCCACCAAAATTGTTCCCGTAGCATCATTGCGGAGGTTGGGACCTTCAGCCATCATCGAAGACTGCACCTGCGTAGAGGGAGCGGCCTGTGGATGCTCTGAGGAGGAGGCTGCGGCACCATCGGCAGCACCACCACGGTGATCCACAACCGGACGGAGATGACCTCAAATTGGGTGACCTCAAGATGGCCGATGCATGCGCATACCGTTGCCTTTCATCACAGCCTGTGGCATGCCGGACGCCACCAGACCACTGGCAGAGGGTACAGCAATGTACATGCATTAGCCCAGCGAGTCGGCCGCATGTGTGAACTGCGCATATGGACAATCGCTGCCTGGCTCCGTCCATCTGAAATCGTCGCCAATGTTCATCACATCTTGCTGTGTGACTCCCCACCGTGCAGAGCGAACAGCAATGGTAATGATAACGGCGCCGAGTGCGAAATGAACGCTCGCATCCTTGCGTATGACACTGCGCATCAGACGCCAACACCCGATCTGCAGCGCGACGCCTCTCACGACGCCCACGGCGTCCAGCCCCATCACCCGCAGGGCCTTCGCCAGCACCAGCATTAGTGCCGTGACCTGGGCCATGAGATTCCGCAAGATTTCAAAACCCCTTGCACGCGACGGCCTATAGTGCATGTCAGTATTTGCAGAGGCAACTCACTTTCAGAGCAGATGAGGGCATTTGGTCTTCATTGTTCTGCGGTCAAGCTTGAGGACCCCTGAACCAGTAGCGAACAAGCACGGCTCGCCCCATCGGGACCGTCCTGGACAGCCTCCGATTCAAGGCATTACACATGCAATTCACACCTATCAGACGCAGGCCACAGGTTAGTGCAGAGAAGCCCATGCTCAGGGCATCGCTTACCATCCACAAAACTGCAAAGCCTAGCCACAGTGCAGCACGGCCAGTGGTAGCAGGGACGAATATTACAGAGCCTAAACCAAAGCCTAAACCCGATGGGGAGGGTCGAGAGTATGCAGGAACAGGTCCTCCCAGCCCGCCATGTCATGCCAACATCTCAACAGCCTAACTCAGAAACTACAGTTAGACCATTTGACCATTTGACTGGGCCACAGCACAGACTGGCTTGCGTAATCATTAGGCTGCTGCATGGACGGTTCCATCCAATACACTCACCCTACTGACCCACGCTCACAGTGCTCGTCAGAAGCCGTAGGTAATGCAGCCGGCACAGTGTCGACATCCTCAGGATTCCGGTGGCACGAATCCTGCTTCAAGGAGCAGCGCCAGATCAGCGTCCGTAGCGCTTTTGTACTGCGCCACAGTGTATGCGATGAGCACGCACCGTTGACCAAGCTTCCACGGAAGCGTGCCATGCAACTGTGTCCTGCCGTTGAAGAGGACCACACTTGCAGAGGTGGGAAATGCAACTCCTCGAAGCATACCCTGCGAAGTGTCGAGGTACACCTGTCCATCGTCGCTCTGCACCCACAGCTCTCCTCCACAGTGGTGCGTAAGCCCTAATAGCAGGCTTGGATGACACTCCGAGTTGCCCCGATCGACATGCGGCTGCGTTCCATTTTCAAATCCAACTGTGATAGTGGTCCAGCTGCGCTGTGAGCAAACAGACAGAATGGCTGCACTAAGCAGTCGGCTGACTGCCATATGTCCGCGAGTGGCCTTGGCGATTCCCACCAGGCCTCCGTTGTTGTACAGCCCAAACTGAATGCTGGAGCCATTGGCAATCGTCCTGGCATCCGCTTGGAACTCAAGGCTGCGCACCGTTTCGCGAATGGCAGACCATAGTGCACCAGACCCCTCACAAAGATGCGAGTCTGCGATCGCTTCAGCTTCAGTGGCTGTCCCTGGGTCTACATAGCATGGCTCCGGATAACGAGTGATAACCGGCCCAGCCAACTCCACAGCGAGTTCATCCAGCAAGTACTTCGTGCGCTCAGAAGCCCGAGGCGCCAAGGCTTTTTGGGCCAGAAAGATCAGCTCGTTGCGTGTGGCAAGTGTGGCTGCACCAGGCAACTCAATGCCAGGCGGAAGCAGCGTCCACAGCATATCCAGAATAGCCGCTTCTTCCATGGCAACCAGACGCATAATATGCAGCGGTAATTGATACCGCGACGTGTAGTTTGACAGTGCTACCTCGACACTGTCACGAACCTGCGCCGACCTAGGCACGGCCTGGGCCATCTACTAGTGAGAGAGCGCACAGGTGCAATGCAGCAAGCATGGGAGACCTGCACAGACGCACAACCTACCACTTTAGCCAGCTCGATCTTGGGCCCGAGCCCCTCCGCCACGCTCCCTACGCACGGCAAGACAAGGCCGATCTAGGCCTTGCCTGAGGCTCGAGCCAGTTTCTCTGGCGAGGCACTCACTTGCAGGGTATAAGGGCCCTTGCAGCCCCTACTGGCACATGACAAAGGGCAGAGACAGACACTCCAGATACTCATGTTTTCGAAACACTTGCCAGGCCGCTCATGCTTAGATGTTGCCGGCTCCGACTTTGCATGAACATTGTGTCAAACGGGCCCTCCTGCATGGGCCCTGAGGCGGGACTACAACCCTCGCACAAGTCCAACCAGGTACGCGTTGTGATCTACAATGTGCAGGTCCGCTACCTCCCCTCGCCTAGGCTGACGATTGTCATCACACACGTAATATTCCAGTTGGCGCCATGTGGCATTCCTATTAGAGTCATATAGTGCCCACTACTTGCAGTCATGGTACACGAGTGCAGCAACTATGAAGGACTCATGTCGCAGGGCCAGACCAGCCGACTCAGTAAAGAAGGGAACGGCCACTGAATCACCTGGCCGTACACGAACGTTAGCAGTGCATTTATGAGCTCCATGCGTGTAACGTTCCAGCTGCAACCATACTAGCCCCCTATGCTCCAACAAGGCATGCACCGCGTGCTGCATGTGCCAGTGGTCAATTAAGCCTTGCAGAGTGAACGGCGGCACACCTGCTACAGGCAGAACAATGGGCTGCTCCAACGTACCTGAGTAGAGGAGGGGCCTATCACCGTCCGATCTGGCTTCCCAGCGACTGGCGTAGGCTTCTGACTGTGTTGCAGTCAGTAAAGCACCCAGGAACTCACCTGCATCATGCTGGCTGCGCACATCTGCCCATGAAAGGAAAAGCGGGCGGAACGCATACACATCAATTAAGCGGATCACACCCCCGCGCTAAAAACTTGGAAGCCTGCCTGCAGCCGGCCAAAGCAAAGTGCAGGGGCAGATGTAACGGCACCAAGCCAATGCGCTGCCTGCATGACACTGTTGATGTTCACTGGCTGGACTATTGGCAGGGTCAGGCCTTCACGGATCAACAGTTCCTCCATCTGCTGCCGGGCAGTGAGTGCCTAGCCGCTTCCTCCGCCAGGTCCGCCATTGCCGACCTCAGCATCAACATATAAGCCAGCCAAGGATGCCTGGAACAGTACACTGCAGTGGGTAAGGTGTCGACGCGGCTGTGCAACTGATTTCCCACAGTACTTGCACGGGTCGCAAGCGTGGAGCAACGAGCTGCGGCAGCGCACTTCGGCCACTTCTTTCCGACTCCAAGCATCCGGATGCATGAGTCGGATATGCTGTTTGCATGCTTCAAACCACTGGCCACAGAACACGCAAAAATCACGGAGGTTTTGCACATACCGCGGGGTCTCCAGAACTCTGCGCCAGCCAAGCCCTAAGTCATGCACAAAATCCGAGTTCTGCAGAAGACTGATGGTCGACTGCGGCCCCTGAGGGACGTCTGCATCAGCGACCACCTCTCGCATCTTGCTACTTTTAGTCGCAATACACCCGAAGTTAACATGTTTCTTCAGCCCTTCCACACGAGTGAATGTCTTGTTGCAATGTGTGCAAGTCGGCATGCCTCCCTTAGAGCCAGCAGCGTACTTTTCAGCCGGCAGCACACCAGGATGCTGTCTAGCAGCATTCCCCTTATGCCCATGCTGTTTCGCCTGATGCGATTTCATGTGCCGCACGTGATGAAAGTACTGACCACATTCTGGACACGCAACTCCAAACTCATCGACGTCTTCCGAAACGGCAACAGGCACGAGCTGACTGGTGTGCTGTGCTACGGCGATATGCTCCTCCAGCTGCCTGAGGATCTCAGAAAACCACGCAAATGAAAGCTGCGATGCTTGCACTCTGCGACGCAAGGCCTTGGCAAGTGCATTGGCCGGGGAGTCAATACACAGCCGAGACCGTAAGGCGCTGGTGGTCTCACGCGTCAGGTGCGCCGGGGCTCGTGCTATCGCTCGGAGTGCTCTTGCATCAAACTGATCTAGCTTTAAAAGGACCGAACTATTCACCCCAACAGCATGCTGCTTCGCACACAAGCATTGTAAATGCGAACTCTCTGTCGTAAACTCAAACTCCGACTGTGCAAGACCTTGGCCAGACAATGGCGGTTGACAGTCGCTGCCCGAACTCTGTGCATACAGCTCTGTTGCTCAAAGGACCCGTAGGAAGCTATCACCCCGAGATAAACCATTTGCTTAACCCGCGGGATTCGAAGCGACTGGGCTGGTGTCCCCAGCTCCACCACCCAACCTTTGGCAGTGCGATGCAGGTGCTGACGCAGCCAGCGCTTGGCTGCTGCCCCACGGACTTGCACGATCAGCTGCGATTTATCAGGATTAACTTTCATGCCATACTTCTGTAAGACCCTGAATGTTTTCTCTGAACACAGTGCATGACAAAGCGCAAGTCCGATTCAGCAGAGATATCCCACGACAAGTGAGTATCATCAGCAAACAAAGTGGCTGCGCGCGCTGCCCATTCCCGGCTGGTACATTCTGCAATCTCATCATGCAGCAGACAAGTGAACAGCGCGTAAAGATACGGACTAAGACCCCTTTTCATAGGAAAGTCACGCACGTATCCCTTATGCATAACCCTATATCTACATGTGGCGCAGTGTTGCATCACCTGTGCTATGGCCTCGTCTATTGCCTTACCCGGTGTGTAAGCATATTGGGGCCTGGCACTAAGATACTGCATGGTATGCTCCTGGAGCTGACTACGCACTGTATACAGAGGCTACGATCTTAGAGCTAGGATCTTGGAGTCAAAGAGGTCTCAGGTCCTGGGGGCGCTTATACCAGGCTTATTTGGTTTAGGTAACAGAGAAAGGGTGCAGTGCGTCACCTCCGGTGGGAAGGGTTGAACCGGTACATTCGCCCTGGCAAGAACCCGAGACAGAAAACGAGCAAATTCGACATCGCAGAGTTGCCATACTTCCGCTGGCAGACTTGCATTCGGTACTGCTTTGCCCTTCTTCATTGTGCGGATTGCAGCCAGCAGCGCGTCAGGATCAAACTGCATCGGCTGGCAATGCACAGCAGTTGTCTCTCTAACTTCACTACCGAAAGCCCGGCTGAAGTATCCGAAAATGTCATCGAACTCAGCCTTCGGCGAAAGCAGTTCGCCGCCTGACCCCTTTATTCGAACCTTTTCCCTACTTTTCCTCGATGCCAGAGTGTTGATAGCTTGATAGACTGCACCAATATCATGTTTCCTAGCAGCTTCCTCCGCCTGACATATGCGCTCCTCGAACCACGCCTGACGAGCATCACGACACGCCTTCTTGAGATCACGACTAGCCTTACGGAAATTGGACACACGTCTCCACGCATCAAACAACCGATGTAGACGGCGGCAACCAGCTCCGCCCAAGTTGGCGGTGCGCTTTCCACATGTCTGCGACTTTTTGCACTACCTCGGGCCTAGTGCTAGGTTTATCATTGTGCCTGCGTTGACACGGGTACAATGTTTCACAGTTGTCCAGGAGTTTAGCGTTGAGGGGCTCGATGCCCAGTACAGTATCTGTATCGGCTAGGGCCTGCAAGATGTGCCACCTGAGCTCCTGGGAGCGGGCATCACAGTCTTTGATCGACTGTCGAATATTTAGCTGGCTTGCGCACCCCAAAGGTCCAACCTGCGCGCCACGGGATCAGGGCCACGACTGCACGGTGCTTAGGCCCCTGCCTCCACGGCGCAAGGTCAAAGGTCTCGTGACAGAAAGTGTGGCTCGCGCCAGAGGCTGAAGAACCCCAGCTATTCAGGATGACAAGCTTTTGGGCAGTGACAACCGCCTCGAACTCTGGATCCCGTTGCTGGTGGGTACGCAGCGTACCGCGGCCGATGTGGCCGTTCACTGCCTGCAGCTGAGTGTTGACATCCATACCCAAGACTACCATGTGTCGTGCCGGAAGACCTTGCAGCAGCTTGCTGAGCTGATCCCAATAGTGGCTGCGCTGTTGCGCAACTGGCTGACGCCCATGACCTTGCCGGACATGTTGATAGCCTGCGACTATGTCCAAGGTTTTGGTCGCCGTGTGACATCGTACATGCAGCAGTCTGCCCCGGATCCACGTATGAAAGGACAGCTGATCACTTGACGCCACTCTCGTTGATAGAAACAAACACACCCACACCGCTGTACCTATGTTTGTCATCTGCCGTCACTATGACAGACCAGCCCGGAATTTCCCAGCTGCCGTCTTGTCGCCCGCACCCCCAGTGAAGCTCTTGTATAATGACTATGTCATCTTGGCTCTCCTGCGTGAGCCATTGGTGCAAGACAACGTATACATCCGATGTAGCCCCGCCCACGTTGTAGCTCCTGACACGCAGGCGCGGCTGTGCTGTCCATGTCAGACCAGTAGTCGAGCGGCCACTTGCTTCTCCAGCCTGGCTCGCAGTCACACCAGCTCCAAGCTCTCGGGCTGTTCGCCAGCGTCCTCGATACATTGTTCCTCCGCATCTCTCCGCTCGTCGCCTTGCTCGACGAAAAGCTCTTTTCCGCGCGTCTGAAAATGTAGGCCGTTCGCCCTGGCACTCTCCAGGAACTTTCGTTGTAGCCCTAGGAGCCACAACTTCCGGGTCACCTGTGGAATATGACCCAACCCTCGGGTTAACCAGCTCATGAGGCACTCTCTCGTCACCTCCTGTGCTTGCTGGCCGGGAGATTTGGGACTCCCGCGGCTGGCACGCTGTTGCTTCTGAGCAGAGTAAATTAGTCATCAGAAAGAAGCAGCTGAAAAAGCGCAGCCATGAACGCCCACCGCACAGCAGCTCAACCTTCCTGCTCATGCTCCAGCCGAAACCCTTAGTAGTAGTAGTAGTAATAGTAGAAGTAGAAGTAGAAGTAGAAGTAGAAGTAGTACTACTAGTAGAAGTAGAAGTAGTAGTAGTCGTAGTACTAGTAGTAGTAGTAGTCGTAGTAGTAGTACGGGGAGGTCGCAACACCACCACCAGTTGGGGCGTGTTGGCCCTAAACCCTAAACGTAAACCCTAAACCCTAAAAGTGTGGTTCAGGGCCATTTCGACTGCAAATTTGTGCCCCTGCGAGAAAAGCACGTCAGCCGCGTTTGCGGACAGAAGGGTTTAGGGTTTATGGTTTAACCTACGGCCACTGCCACTGCTACTGCCACCGCTACTGCGACGACGATGAAAGCCGCAAATACCATGACCATGACTACCAAACCTGCTGTTGCTAGTACTAGTAGCAGCAGTTGTCACAGCCAGCACGATTGAATTCAAGCAGAGCAGCATGCATACCTGTCGCATGGCTCTGGCAGGGAGTCTACTATACTAAAAACTGTTCCCCCCCTATTACACCAAAACGGCGACTGCGGAAGGAGGTTCAGGGTGTTGGAATCTGGTGTTAAGTTACGACTGGAATGACAGCCCAGGGTCTACGGTGTTCATGTTTGGCGCTGATGCATGGGTAGTTCTCTAAATTAGTGTCCCGTTTAGGGTCCATATGGTCCATGTTGTCAGGGTGCCGTACTATCCTTTAAGACTAACCAGGGGCCCGATCTTTTCTGTACCCCTACTTGTCGGGTATCATGGGGAACTAAAGGTTAACCTTTTTCATAATACAAGGATTATATAGGGATTACACTACCCCAAAAAGGTTAAAGGTTACCTACTCTACCTCTAGGTACCCGAATTTCGAGGCAACAATAACAAGAATATCTCTGAGAATATGAATGATACAGATAATGATACTGATAATCTGATAGTGACAATCAGACTGACGATGGCAATGGTAACTGTGATAGCACTGGTAATCGCAGTAGTCATGGTCACTCCACCGTCATGACCATGCTAATGCTAGAGCTAATGACTGTTAATGCTAGTCCGAATGCTGATGCTAATGATGATGACTGTGAGGATGCTGATAGTTCGTGATAGTGACAGTGGTAGTGCTGGCGGCAACGGTGATAACGATAACCATAATGACATAACGACAAAGGCTCTGAACATTGCCAGGACTAACAACGAAAAATATTTGTAGTAATGCTAATAACGATAGCCGCAGCACCAGTATAGTAGCAGCAATAGTTATAGTACTCGTAATCGTACTGCGACTGGAAATAGCAATCGTCATGGTAACAGTAACGGCAATGGTACCAGTGCTCGTAATGAACATGATATTCGCCAGCGTAGTACGACTAGTAACAGTAATGGCACTAGCAACGGAAATCCTGTTGGTATTGGAAAATGTGCTGGTATGGTAATGGTCGCAGCCAGAGTAGTTGCAGTCATAGAAATAGACCAGTCATAGCAATAGCGACTATAAGCGTCAACAGAGCGTTTACACAAGAGTCATGGTCATAATACCAATAACACCAGTCGCAAGACTCGCAACAATCAAGTAAACAGACGGACACACAGGAACCTTGAACCCTAAACTGAACCATGAGCGCCCATCTTGCTCTTTTGCTCGCTGGATCGCTATGCGAGTGCAAGCTCGTCTCTAAGCGATGTTGTTTTCAGCCAATGCTGAGGTTTAGATGGTAGGTTGGAGAGCTTGAAGTTACCGCTTAGGGTGTTGGGTAGTTTGGGCCATCAATAGGGTTTAGACTCAAGGTTAGTAGACCTGCTAATCTAAACAACCTCGCGGCACGACCGCTCTGAAGTAGTCGGTAAAGTATTGTGCGGCTTAGGGTTTAGGGTTAGGTTCAGAGTTTCCCAGTTTGCCGGCAGAGTCTTCTACACCACAAACTCGACTTGCTCCTGGGCTGGCCAGAGAAATATTTGGGATGTAACGCAGGGGCCTTAGTCGCTAGAGTAGTATATGGTAGTATATTCATTATCAGGAACCACAAGGAATATTCAGCCTTCATGAAATGCAAACAATTATCCAGCCTCCGAACCCCAGACCCTAAGCCCCGAAGCCTAAACCCTAAACCCCAGAGCCTTCTTTAGTAGGCTCCAGAGCTGATAGTCGATGCGTCAGGGCTTGGGGATTGAGGTTTCGGGGTTTGGGGTTGAGGGTGTCGGGTTTTGGGCTGTGTGAATTAGGGTTTGGGGTTCAGAGTTTAGGGCTTAGGATTTACAGTTTAGGGTTTGAGTAAACGGGCTTAGGGTTTAGGATTTGGGGCTTTGGGATTGTGGTTGCTGCTGGAATCTGTGGGTGCAGCGCTGCAAGGCTAAAATAGGGGCCTTACTAATCACAACAGGGTTTTTGGGGGCCCATCATACTATAAATGCAATAAGGAACTCCCAAAATAGTATTGGTAATTATTTAGGCCCCTTTAGTACTCAACCTAAATCCCCGGCACTACAGCCCCCAAACCCTTACAGCCGGCCTGCAAGGCAGCCGAAGACCCGGAAAAGGCACCAAAGGCCCTGAACTCGTAGCCTTAAGCCCTTCACTCTGCAAGCTTCTCAAATCCTGTCATACCCTCTGAAACCTGCCCTGAATACCCTTTCAAACCCCCTCGAACCTTCCCGAAATCCTTTCAAGCCCTCTTCATCCCTAAACTTGTTCTGAAACCCTACACCCAACACCCCAAACATCCCTAAACCCTAAACCCAACACCCCAAACATCCCTAAACCCTCCACCCGGCCCTCCTTGGGCCCTGCAGGGATGGCTGCGAGGCATCGGATCTCCACAGAAGCGTCCCGGGCCTAGGGAAATCGAAAACCGAAACCCTCGGAAGTATAGGGCGGTTTAGGGCTTAGGGTTTAGGGTTTAGGGTTCTCGAAATTCGGTCCCTTTTAGGGGTCCTATTTTACAAGGGTGCCGTACTAGTTGGGGACCCTGATTCAGAGAACCACCCATATAGGGTCGGGTACACTACAATAGAGTCATAATAAGGGAGCCTAAACCCTAAACCTTGAGTCCTCAGGCCTGAACACCAAATGCTAAAGCCTATTGGGGTGGCTTCCGAAAGCGCTTTTTCAAAGCCCCAACTCTTGAAATGCTCAGGGCGTTCCTGTTTCGGGGGTTTCGGGATTGAGGGCTGCTTTTGAGATGGATCCTTCTCGCTGAAGCTTCTCAACAGCTTTTGGGTTGTAGTTTTGGGGCTCTGAAAAGTATTTATCAATAGGTACCTCTGTAGGAACCACAAGGGAAATTAAAAAGTTTCCCAAATTGCCACCTAGGCTTTGGGTGGAAGGATGGAAGGGTTTCAGGGCCTTCGGGGTGCTAAGGGTGAGGGTCAACTTGGAAATCCGTGCTGCAGCGGCTTCATTCCGGAACATCGGAGATACCTTAATTTCTGCCTATCTACCCCTAGACCCACAAAACCCAAAACCCTAGACCCTGCACTTGAGGATTAAATCTTGAGAGAGCCCTCCTGGCTGCCGTCGAGCGGCCAGCTTGCCAACCTGCACTGCCACGCGGCTGGGCGGCAACGAAGGCCAGAACTCAGCGTAGGCCTGACGTGCTTGCCGGGACACATGGGAGTTTCAGAAATTGGGGGATTTAATATAGTATCCTAAATTGTGGGATCCTTATTATAAGGACCCAAAAGTAAGGCACTCTTAATTTTCGGAAACTCCCATATGAGGTTTTGATAAGGTTTGATGACGTTCGATAGTGCTTTTCGAGGCCTTGCTGTGTGTCATGAAGTTTTTTTGTAGGTTCTTTTAGGTTCGAGAGTGCTTTGGAGGTTTTGCTGCGTGTCATGAACTTTTGTAGAGTTCTTTCGGGCCTTGATTATCGGGGCTTGAAAGACTTGGAAAGCGTTCGGTGAAGGTGTAAGGCTTCGGGTGCTGGGAATTCTAGATCCAAAGGCTTCGATTGTGAGGTCTTTGCAAGTTAGGGTGTAAGGGTGTGGGGTTAAAGGTGTAGAGTCGGGGACTTACGGCTTAAGATTATTAGGTTGTAGGGACTTCAGTACTGGAGGCATTGAGGGCCGTCGCTTGTAGGATATTGGGGTTGCCACTCGAAGCTCGGGGTGTCGATGGAGCCAGAAGTCTGAATAATCAGCAACCATATCCCCTAATCGTCCCTCTACAACGGGCTAAGCCGCTTGGGGCTCCAGACTTCCTTATCCTACGAAATCCCAAAAACCCTAAGGGTTGAGTTTCAAGGTTGCAGGTACAAGAATTGGAGTCCACCAAAAGATGGTCTACAGAGGGCCAGTCGGGCACTCGTGGTAGGGTGAAACCTCCGAGAACAATCATCGTCACCATTACCACCATCACCAGCACAATCATCGTGATAATCATCATAATCATCACCATCATCAAACCGTCAAAGAAGAGATGAACAGAACAGCCTACAACAATCTGCGCGAGTCCGTTGAAGTCCGCAGCAACCCTATTGTAGGGGCCTGAATGATTAGAATAGGGTTTTGGAGCCCATTATACTGATAAGGAAACCCCAAAACAGTGTTGGTAATTATTGAAGCCCCTGTATTACTCCTGAAGGCAGGTCTCCTGCAAGATCCTTCTGCCTACGGTTGTCTGTACAGATTACTATAGGGGCCTTAATAATTACCCATACTACTTTGGGGGTTCATTAGGGGATAAGACCCTCAGACCCTCGGGTTTCGGGTCGCAGACTCATCTAGACCTATTACACACTAAGCATCTTTGTACACGAAGAAGAAAGTCCTGCAGTGTTGGAGCTCAGGGTTCGGCCCTTAGGGATTTTTTGGACTTGGGTTTTTTTTTTTAAGGTGCAACGGCCTTTTCCGCGCTCCGGCCTGCCTACTTTAGGCATGCACTGTAAAAAAACACACCCCTCACAAAGTACACGAAGTGTTTCAGAGAGAAGATCGTAGCTGTCCCAAATCATGGGCTGCTCTCAGGTCCATCACCCGTCATCGTTCCCATCCCCGGAGTCGAAGAGGCATTCAGTTCACCACACAGCACCGAGGTATTAAGGACAACACCACCATCCCCAGGAGCAGGCGGAGCAGCAGCATCACCCCCTGCAGCAGCTGGAGCACGAGGGCAAATACCAGGACCTTCAAGTAGTGCAGGAACAGGTTCACCAGGTAGAGCAGGACAAGGCAGATCAAGTACACCTGGACTCATCCCAGCAGCCACACCTGGTCCTGTCTCCAGTGCCGCAGGTGCAACAACAGCCCCATCAGCATCGTCTCCACCAGTAACAGAGCCACCATGAGAAGGTACAGGTACAGTTTCAGTTGGACCACAGGGCGGAGCATGAACAGGTAGGCCAGGTACGTCCGTGCCCACCGGGTCACCAGGTAAGTCAGGAGCAGGACGATCACGTACACCAATGTCCTCCCTCCCGTCTTCCATGCCAGTGTCACCTTCCACCACGGAGGTCACCCCAGTAGACGACAGCACGTTGCCAGTTCCCACCCCAGGCACCAAGCCGGAGGATCGAACCACCGGGCTTCTTGAACGGCTGCCACGCGGAGGCGCACGAGGTTCACGAGTGGCTCGTCCACGTCTGGCAGGTGTTGCCGGCCCAACAGGTTCACGAGACGCTGGGGGGCACCCCAGAAGTTCTTCCAAAGACGCACCCAGCTCCCTGTCGAATGCCTGGACGACGACCCAGCGATATTCGGCCATCCACGCCCCAATCCGAGAGCGGAGAGGCCCAAACGGCGGTATTCTCTGGCAAGGCCAACTGCGCATTGCCTGTGACGGTACCACCCGGTCGCGAAGGATATTCCGCACACACTCCATAACACGCTGAGCTCCCACACAGGCCTCCAGTACTTGTTGTACACCCCAACGGTACTCGGCACCAACGTCCCTGTTCTCCTGCTCTTCAAGGCCCCGGAGAAGGTCTCTGAGGCAGCGACGTACCTCATCATCCACCGCGAGGTTGTCCAGGTCGTTTTCTTCGTCCCGTGTGAGCTGCATCAGCGAGTGACTGTCCTCTTCCACGTCATCGGCGTCCTCCCCAGGGCGTTCGGGTCGGTCCTCAGCGGCGTCCTGCTCCGGTGCACCTTCCCAAGACGAACTGGCCGCGGTAGCTAGACGAGCGCGACGTGCTCGGCGAGCTCTGTCCACCAGGTCCCGAGCTCGCTCTCTGGCTACCTCCAGAGCCAAAGCCGCAGTTTGGGTGTTATCAGCGAGAACACCCCCAGCCGGGCCTAGTAGCGGTGGGTCACCGACATCACTCGTCCTCATCCACTCGTCCTGGAGAAGCCTCTGAGTAATGCGAAGGTGCATACCTCCCAAAGCCTTCTGGAAGCCCGCAAACCCCACGCACAGACGGCCTCTTACCCCAAAGTCCTCTGGCCTCTCCTCCGCCACCCCTTGCACTCGTCGGAACAGCACGTCCGTCGCCAAGTCAAGGGTGCTTTCAGCGAGGATAAGGGAGTGGGCCCACTGTCCAAGAGCCCACGCCACCGCCCCAGCTCCAGCGCGGCTTCTCACGTCAGACAAGTAGAGGAGAAACTCACGTAGGTCAGCAACCACCCCTTCGTCCCACCCAAGTTCCACCAGCTCGTCACGTTCATCCGCAGATAGGCCATAGGCTTCACCAGGTTCTTCGGGACCATCAGCTCCATCCCCATATCCACCTTCTTCAGCGGTCTCCCCAACGGACATGTTTTCTCCCACTTGGCTGTTCTCCTCTGCTTGGTTGTTCTCCTCCCGGTCAGGTGTGCCAGTCCTCGCCCCAGTCTGCATCAGCATCACGTCCTCCACCTCTTGGCCAGAACCCTGCTGCCCGTTCTCCGAGAAGGTGCTGGTCGAGGTAGAGGGCAGCGATGTCAGGGCAGCAACCATGCTCGTCGTGACCGTCCCCTGCGCAGAAGGCATACTGTTTGGCGACGTACCGCTGAACGAGGAGCATGTACTCGATGTGGTTGTGGTCGTCCCTGGCGTACTGCACGTACTATGAGAGGCGCCCATGAGCTCAGCGACAAAGTCCATCACCATGGGTAGTCCCGTCACAGACCAGTCCACCCCAACCTCCACTGTGCTTTCTGCTAGGCGGGCCCGACGGGCTCTCCAGCGTCTCCACTCGTCTGCTGTCCACCACGGTGAGGAAAAGGTCCCGCCGTCCGTGTGTGTTAGGACTTGGTGGACCACCCCATCACTCCCAACGCCCCCATGTTGTTGTTGCGGCGGAGAAGGCGAGGCTTGTACAGGTTCATCCCGTCGGTCTGCTCTTCTCAGGATCTCCCTGAAGTGATCCCTCATCGCCTGGTTCACGACGAGGCCGCCCCCGCTCTCCTCAGTGGCGCGCCTGAAAGCAGCCGGCCTAAAAGTGCCATCGAACCACTGTCTCTGCCGGTCTTCTCTTCGTTGTGTGCGAACCTCCCCGCCCCCTCCTCGTTGCCAGCGTTCTTCCAGGTCAGTGCGGGGACGATCAACCCATACCCCTTCACGGTAGAAGCCAGCCGCCCGGCGGTCTCGTGGTAGAAGTGGAGCGCCACGACCCCACCCAGGGATGTAGAGGAACTCGTCGGTACCAGCATCCCTTCGCTCCTCCCTTTCCATTCCAGGTTGGCGGTCAGGACGAGGAGCACGTGCAGGTTGGCGTTCACGTTGAGGTACTTCCCAAGCACCCCACTGTCCGCCGTCATCTTGACCACGAGGTTCTCCAGGACCGTCATCGCGATATTCACGCCATCCACGCTGAGGACGTCGGTCATGCCACGTTGGACGTTCAGGTTGCTGGTCACGGTGTGCACTGGGCGCACCACCCCACCATTGTCTCCAGTCCTGTTCTCCGGTTGACCAGCCATCCCATGAGCTCCATGAACTCCAGGACCATGTCGGTGCCCACTGTCCCATCCCCAGGTTCTGCATGTTCGCCTGGTCGTTCCACTGGTGGTAAGGGTCAACGGCAGGCTCGGGTTGAGGTTCAGACCACTCATCATCTCGTCCACCTTCTTCAACGCCATCATCCCACGTATTCCTGGCTCGAACACGGGAAGGTGGGCGTCCAGAGGCAAGCCCCCCAAGCAGGCAGCCGGCGAGGGCAGCCAGTAGCGGCGAGAGGCGGCTGGCCATGTCGTACTTCCCGTCGTCAGCTACAGCTCTCTCAAATAAAAAACTCAACAGGACACACCATAAACAAGAGGTACTGAGTCAGCTTCGGGTAAAGGTAGTTGGTCACGTAGTCACTTGTGCAGTCTCACTGTAAGTTGTGCGTCGTGTGTGTGTGTGTGTGTCACAGCACTTCGAAGGGCTCGAGCAAAAGCTACCACATCAGTCTTCAGAAAGACTTCACCCCAGTAGACAGCCCAGCCCCCTCATTCAGCATGTACGAAGACACTAGGCGCACACGGCAGTCTGACGTCCACGAGTCCACTGCACATCCCGATGTTGTAGCCATAGAGGCAAGAGGTTTTTCCATCCCTCACGGTTGGCAGTGGCAACACGCCAGTTAAGGCCAAGGGCCTCGGCCATATCTCTTTCACTATTGTCGGCATGAAAACGTCTAGGATGTCGCATTCGCCCAGCGAGCCGTTGTTCAGCCCGCCACCACTTCAACGAACGCCACCCCAGTATGAGGGAGGGCATGCATTCAGCGTCACCTTCCCGGCGTCTGCACCAGTGTCCGAACAGTGCATGTTGTAGGCGAAGAACTTTAGTACTCCATCGCTCCACCCCTTGCGCCTGGATCCAGGCACGGATCGTGCGGAGGCTACGCTGGTTGTATCCAACCCAGTCTTCGTCACGACCACGTCTCATGCCAAAGGCAAGGCGGTACAGGCGCAACTNCTCCACCCCTTGCGCCTGGATCCAGGCACGGATCGTGCGGAGGCTACGCTGGTTGTATCCAACCCAGTCTTCGTCACGACCACGTCTCATGCCAAAGGCAAGGCGGTACAGGCGCAACTGGATGGAGTTGAGCATCATAAGGTCATCTCGGGCCCAGTGGAGGGCACCAGCAGTCCAGGCCCAGGTTCCCTCGACAAGTGCCCGCGTCATGCGAACCTTAGCGTTCCAGCTTCCATGGCTGCATAGTATCTCTTTGTTGGCATGAAAGGCGTCCCAGATTCGTCCCATCACCTCCCGGCTTTGTTGGCTCAGTCCAGCATCGAAGTCGAAGTCAACCCCAAGAATGCGCATAGACGTCCCACTCGGAGCAACGGCTACTACGTTGCCATCCACTGTCAACTGACGACGACCCTTGTAGTAGGCGTTAGCAACGACACAAGTCTTCTCCGGCGACAAGCTCAGGCCAAGGCGCGCGAGCATCTCAGACGTAAGTGCAACATTCCTCTCAAGGTTGCCGACGTCATTGCTCCAAAGAAAGATGTCGTCCTGAAAGCATCCCACGTCGACAGGTAGGTCCCGAAGGTCACCAGTAGGGCGTCGCCATTGCGGTCCAAGGCACACTTTTTGTAACTCATGGGCAATGATCAACCCAAACAACTCAGCGGACTCGGGGCTTCCCTGCTTAATGCCGCGGTTGGCATCGACGGTGATCAACTGTCCCCCCGGGGCGGTGCCTGTCATGACGTTTTCCTCCAGGAGCCTGAGGAGAAAGCGGAGTTCAAAGGGCTTGCCAGCATCAACCAGACGCTCTTCCAAGAAGGTAGCAACGCATCCCCTGTCGATGTAGTCGAACGCCCCCTTGACATCCAATTTAGCAGCAACCAATCCAACGCGCCACTCACGCGTCACGTCACGCAATCGGGTGAACGTCCCGATCAGATCGGCCGGTTGACGTCCCTTCCCTGACGACGCACAGCACGAGGGCGCCCTAAGTTCACCAAAGGTCCTGTTCATGACGATGCGCGACATCATCTTCATGGCCGCACTTCCCATGGCGATCGGGCGAAGGTCACCGGCACAGACGGGTCGCTGACACTTGGGCAAGAGAGCTAGCAGGGAAACACCCCACTTCGGCGGAAAAAGCCCTTCCCGCAGGACATCAGAACACATACCACAAAGAGCACCAGTCTGTTCTACTGCCACGCGTCTGAGGAGGTCAACAGAGATCTGATCGACGCCAACCGAAGATCTCGCACGCATCCCAGCAAGGGCAGTGAAGACNGCACCAGTCTGTTCTACTGCCACGCGTCTGAGGAGGTCAACAGAGATCTGATCGACGCCAACCGAAGATCTCGCACGCATCCCAGCAAGGGCAGTGAAGACTTCAATCTCAGTGACGAATTCCGGCACAGACGCCCCCAGATGGATCCTTGAGACACGAAGAGCGAGATCGTCGTTCCAGTTCCTGGCCACATCCCACAGCTTTCCCGACAGGTGTTTCTCAACTTCGGTAGCAACCGTGGAGCTGGAGCGGCACGTTAGCATTTCACCCCACCAACTGCCTCTGCGGCGGGTGGCTTTATGGGCTCGGTAAGCATCCCAGTCCCCATATAGGATATTGGAAAGTCTTTGCTGTTGCCACCGACGACGACACTGTCTTCTAGTGCGATGGACCTGCTTNCCTCTGCGGCGGGTGGCTTTATGGGCTCGGTAAGCATCCCAGTCCCCATATAGGATATTGGAAAGTCTTTGCTGTTGCCACCGACGACGACACTGTCTTCTAGTGCGATGGACCTGCTTCCATTTGTTTTTCCTCTCCCCGGGCACCGCGTGCCGAGCTTCGGAGATGAGTTGCTTAACCTCCTCCCCATCGTGGTAAGAGCACCTATAGCGAGGCTTGCAGCGAGAGGTGGACAAGTGTTCGAGGTCCCCAAAAGACTGTACAGGCGGTAACGGCTCTTCTCCAACAACCCATCTCGGTCTTGAGTCAAACCACCGTGCGGGTCGGGTTTTTTGAATCTCGACATACATCTCAAGCAGGGCATGGTCGGTGTTGATCTCCACTCTCAGTTCAGGTCGAAGAACAACAGGTGTTACCCCAACGCGTCGACTGAAAATGGCATCGATGTGTCTTCCAGCCCGATTCTCATCCCGTGGGTAGTGTGTCGGGCGAAGGCGATCACACATCTGAGGTGCAACAGGACGCATGTTGAGGTTAGCCATGACTTCCAAGGTCTTGTCAATCTTCGCCCCAGCACGGATGGAAGCGTCGGCCGAGTCGTCAGTGTTCCAACCCACGACCTCATTGACATCCACTCCACAAAGCACCGGAAGATCCACATGCCATCTCTGCAGAGCCTGTTTGAACTCAGTGACATCGCGCTGGTATGTGGTGACACTCACCCCGGTGGGGCAATGGAGTGAGGCCAGAATGAATCGTTTGTGGTTCTTCAAGCGTACCACCCAAGCCGCCCCACGCTCACAGAAGGTTTTGTCAGTGATGCTGTCGAAGATTTCGCGTGC
>BGNK01001925.1:70554-89216 GCA_003297005.1 Symbiodinium sp. clade A Y106
GGTGGCCGATCCCAATTTCCATTCACCAACCCAAACCGTTCCCGACCCCCAGTCCACCTCGTAGGCCGTCTCCGCCCGGGCGAGAAGGTTGTGCGCCTCCCCACTGGCTGCAGCGTCTTCAACTGCACCAAGACAAACACGACGAAGCATCGACCCATGGGCACTTCTACGTCTGGCCTCCCTCGTCTTCGTGAAGCTGCACCAAAGTTTTTTGGGGGTTCCGAGATTGGCGGTGGAGTCGAGCTGAAAGGGATCATTGCGAGCAGACTGGATGACACCCCACATTCTATCTCTCATCCCCTGTGGTGACTCTCCATCTCGTAGCACAAACTTGAGTACCCCAAAGGAGCGTCGAGGTCCCCAGACGGTCAAGGAAGTCTGATCGATGAGGTCCTTGACAGCGGCACGCCCCAGGAAGCCCTCGCTCTCGTCAAGGATCACCTGCCTCTTAGAGTCCTGAGCCCAGCCACCGATGACGAGCGTCCTTTTGTCCTCCTCAGAGAGCTCCTCCCCAGCCACACTGCCTCCTGGGGCGACATCCCGTTGTCCAGTCGTAGAGGCAGTAGAGCCAGGCATCCCAGGAGCAGGTCCATGTTTGACACGGTATTCAGCCCACGGGTCATTTTTTGCCCCATTGCCACTTCCCACTGCAGGAGTGACCGATGCCTTCTGCTTGAGTTCCTCCACATCTTTAGTGAGCCGAACGATCTGGGCATCGACCCCTGCGGTCTTTTGCTCAACCCTGGCAATGCGACCATGCATGGCTTCCCGCTCGGTCTTGATTTCGGTCCGTTCTTGCTCAATGTGCACAACACGACCCAAAAGAGCATCACGTGCTTGTCGATCTTTTTCCCTTTGCTCTTCCAAGTCTTTGACCTTCCCAGTCATCTCAGACCACGAAGCCGCAAGGGGACCAAGGTGAACTTCGAGAAGGCGACGGAGTTCCCGGAAGTGACAGGAGCGCTTTCACTCCCAATGGGCTCAGCGCCCCCATCATCTGGACGATCACCACCGTGTCGACGAGGACGTGCCCCAGAGGGCCCAGCCGGCTCACGAGTCCGCTTCCCNATGGGCTCAGCGCCCCCATCATCTGGACGATCACCACCGTGTCGACGAGGACGTGCCCCAGAGGGCCCAGCCGGCTCACGAGTCCGCTTCCCACGTCCCGGGCTGCCCCCAGTAGCATCAACAGCCATAGCGCCTTCATCACGTTTCCGAGCACAGCCACCGACGTCGCCTGCCTTCTCATTTTCATTTTCATCACCCCTGATCGAGGCCAAATCCTCGTCTTCACTGCTCTCAGGGATCAGCTCCGTGGGGGACCCAGGACGGGCCGTCATGAAGACAAAGCGGAGAAACAACCCCTCGAACAAGAACAGGTGCGCCCCTAGGGAAGCCGAAGAGGCACTCCTGGATCACCTCGAAAAGCAGGAAGTCGCCCCTGATCACCGGCGCGAAGTCGGGAATCGGGTAGCGCAGAAACACCAAAGGACGAAAGGACCTATCAGGAGCCTTGAACCTTGAGCCGTAGCCATTTGTTTAGGGTTTAGGGTTGGGTTTTAGGGTTGCAGATTCAGGCCATACCCCAAGCCCAAAAGCTTTAAACTGTAAACCCTGCAGAAATCCGTGACTCTTTAACCCTGAAACCCCCTAACCCAAACTCCACCGATGCCACAATACTATAGGGGCCTTCATAAATAGAACAGGGCCCATGATACTAGAATTATAACATGGAACCCTCAAAATAGTATGGGTAATTATTTAGGCCCCTTTATTACCCTAAACCCAAAGCCTAAACGGCCCTAAACCCTATACATCGAGTTTAGGGCTTCGCCTAAGCCCCAAGACTTCCTTCATCCCACCTTGTTCACGCTGGCAAAGTCTTTCATGTCTGTAAGGGACACTTCACAGGCGACGACTTCCGAGAGACCTTCTCTCGAAGATTGGGGCTCCGGTTGATAAGGCTTGCAATTTAAGTTAGCATAATAGGGATCTATAGTAATTTGGCTTCCTCATAATGCTACCTATTTAATGCGGGAGTGAGGCTTTAGGATTTAAGAACCGGGGCTTCGGGCACAAAGCTCTCGACCCCAAAGGCTTTGATACAAAAAAGCCATAAACTCTTAAAAATCCCTGAGACCTTGACCAAAACCCGCAAGTCCTTCAAGCCACAACGCTGACCCTGAACCGACACCCCTCTCCAAACCGTTAAACCTCTACTTTCGGGAATCCCAACCCCTGAGCCCTAAATCCCTTTCCAAAAATGTGTTCTGAACAAGAAAACCCATTCAAGACTTCTAACCTCGAAAATTGGATCCGACTTGATAAAGAAACGCATACTCAAAAGTCAAAACCCTAAACCCAGGCTGGAAGCCCTTATTCGACCCACCCCTCCAGCCCACACCCCTTACACCGAAGACAAAATCGGCCTGTCCCCGCCGCTTCAGCGGACGCCTGGATGTCCTTCGGAGGCTTTCGGACTGTGCTTGAAAAGGGTTAAGGGCTTTAGATTAAGGTTTTGGGCTTTGGGCTTTGGGTTCTGGGCCATTTAGGGTTTAGAAGGTAGGGTTTTAGGTTTTGGGCCTTGGGGGTTTTGGGGCTTTGGGATCTGGGCTATTTGGGGTTTCTTCACCAGTTCTGAGATTCGGGAAGGATTCCAGCAGGGCTCCGTGTAGGGTTGTTGGAGAATTGGGCGCTGCAGGGTGTGGGACCGAGAGTTAGAGGTCGGAACGTAAAGGCTTAGAAACTTAGAGGGCTCAGGGCTTACCGCTGGAGGCTTAACACAAAGCTCAAAAACTTAAAAGCACCCCATGCAAGAGCTCTGGGACCACGGCTGCACACCCGTACCCTCAATTACGAACCCCGCCGAATCCCCAAAAGCAGAGACACATAGACCCAACAACACTAAACCAATAATGATATGTGTAAGCTCTAAACCCTAAGCTCTGAACCCTAAACTCGAATTCCCGAACCTGGAAACGCCAAACCCCCAAAGCGAACCAAAGCCACGGCTCCTTCAGCGTCTGCGTGGTCTCCGGCCCAGCGCCGCCCTCGACGAGCTTCGAGGTCGACATATCCACGCCTTCTGAAGTTTTCAGGCACATGATGCTGAAAGTAAAAGGAGTAGGGTTTAAGCCCAATTTAGGCTATTGAATATAAAACCCTGTATAAAAGCTTTTTTGAAAGCCTTTGATTGGGGAGTATGGGCCTTAAACCCTGAACGCTAACCCCCTCCACCAAAAACAGTCGAACGACCGAAGCCCAGGACCGAGTTTAAGGTTTCGAGATTTCCTCAACCCACCACCAACCAAAAGCCCAAGAAGCCTTCAGAGAAAAGCGAGGGAAGGCTCTGGGGCTCTATGCAGGGTTGAGGCTTTAGGGCTCCCTTAGCGGGTCCCTAACGGTAGTATTAGGGTTTAGAGGTTAGGTCTATGTAGGATTCCGTTCCAGATTGTATAAGGATTTCAAGACGAATTAAAGAAAGCCTACGACGCACTATACAAAAGTCATGTCACCGTCCCTTTCACAGGGTTTCTGTAAGGGTTCCTAAACCTCCAACCCTACATAAATCCATAGGGTTCGGACCCTGGTTTCCGCTGATGAAAGCCAAATTGTCGATGGTCGCCGCAGCGGAGAAGGGAAAGCCCGTCATCTGGGGCCAACCGGGGACCTGGCAAAAAAGAGGCTTAATGTAGGAACCTGATTAAGAAACCTTGGGCCTTTATTAGGGTTCTTGATATGAATCTGGGGCTATAGGCCCAGGGTTTCTTAATCAGGTTCCTACATTATGAGAGTCTGGGAGCTTTGGGGTTCGGGGTTGGGAGCTTTGGGGTTTAGGCTTCGGGATTTGGGGTTCAGAGCTTTGCGTTTAGAGTTGAGGGTTTGGGTTCGGAGGCTTAAGACAGCTTTTGAGCCTGAAAGGTTTGTCGGCTCACCGGAAGGTTTTTGTTCGGCTAAAGGCCTTTTATGGGCTCCAGTGTTTAGGGTGCTAGCTGAAGATGGGGTTGTAGTATTTGCCAAGGACTTTGTGCCCTTACTGGGCCTGTAAGGGCTTTATTGGGGTTGATAAGACGCCTTGTGGCTTTACAGGGTTGTATAAAGGACTTTGCATGGATGTTTACAGGGTCAATAGGACTGAAGCATTCAGGAGCTTCGGGATAAAGGGTTTAGGGTTTCGCCGACCGGGCTGAAGCGGAATTAAGGTGAGAACGACTAGGGATTGAGAGCCTTAGGCGTTTCGGAGTTGGTGCTTTCTGCTTTCGGCATTTCGTGCTTGGGGAGAGCTTCAGCTATAAGAGAAAGAAGTGCCTGAATAATGACACTGTTACTGATGGCTCCGTAATGCAACTATACTGTGTATGCTCCGGGGCCCCGGGCTAGTTATCATTGACGCCCCTATATTGGTCTTCTTTTGAAGCGGTGGGTGGAGCTCACTCATTGTCAATTGGCGCTGTCATTTCATACTCCCTCGACCTAAAGCTTTACCCTGAACCCTCAACCCTAAAAATCAGCCGAAAAACCTTGAACCCTGAACCCCAGATTCAGGGACTCCGTAGCGAAGTTTAAAGCACCACGATCCGGTCCATGCATCCGACATCCGGGTTTAGGGTTAAGGGTTTAGGGCTAGCGTGTTTGGGATGAAGGGATCCCATTTTCGGAACCCCCCTACATCCCGAAAACCCCCCACACATCCTAAACCCTTGAACCCTAAACTCCCTACACCTTAATACGTAAACTCCTAAACTTCCGGAATCCTAAACTTCCTACATCCTAAACTCCCCATACACCCGGCCGGACCTTAATTGCTTTCGGGGGCCCGGTGTGATGAGGATCTCCCCCTCAGCGCTGGAAGCTCTGACCGAGCGGGGCTTCGCGCTGCGATGTTAGGGCTCGAATAAATAAAAGAGTCGGTTGGGTGTGGCGTCTTACTTGTACAAAAATATGGGGACTATGAGGGGACCTATCTGACAGAGAAATACACTGAGATTTCACACCCTAATCTACGGCTTCAGGGCTCCAGCGGGTGTGACTAAGCCTTCGACGCTGAGAGCTTAATAACGCGGTGCCAAGGATAATGTGGATCCTATCAGGGTTTGGATCCCTACCATGGGGTTTATTAATCATCAGAGGTTTACCAAGCGTCTGCATAAACCCCGAATGCATTCGGTCAGTACTAGTCCGTTTGACTCGGATGAGAATTCCTCTGACTGCTGCCACTCATGGAAAACATGAGGAGCAAATTAAGCCAAACGATGACAGTCGGTGAATGAGGCATGCACCGCCCAACTTCGCAGCCAAAAACCCTTTCCTGCAAGATCTTCCCAGCTTTCCCAACCTTGCAGCACAAGGCTGCGATTTACAAGAGATGCCCCGTTGTTCAGGGCCAGGCTCGCGACAGCATTGCACTGAATCTCAACCTGTTGCCGTCACGGTGTTTAGGGTTTAGGGTTTCAGGGTTTTGGGCTGGAGGGCTTTAAGGGCTTGAGAGTTTAGGGCTTTAAGGGCTTAGGCTGCTCATGCCCATCTGCTCGCGGCCTTCTCCTCCTTCACTAGTGGTGCTTGCAAACGAAGGGCTCCTGGCCTTTACAAGGGGAACCCCAAAAGACAAGAGTCGGTGTACTACGTGGGATCCTATCTCTTTCATCTCAACATCGCTGGGCTTTAAAGTGTTCTCCATACTTTGTTGCCTTATGACGAACATGTTCGACTTGCATCACCCTTAAACGCCGCCATCTTGCAAAACAGGAGGATATGAAGTTATGACCCCATACTTGTTCGGTAGAACCCTTAAACCAGCAGATTAGTGGATCCACGGGAAACCCTTGAACCCCGAGACCCCTAACCCTAACCTCAAAGAGTGAAGCCTTCCAGCCTCGCTTGCAAGTCCAAGGAGCACGGGCCTTGCCTGCTAAGGCAGCTGCCTCGACACAGACCTCGGGATGTACATGTGGTCTAGGGCGGGTTCAGGGTTGAGGGTTTCGGGTATAGGGGGTTTGTCCAACCCCAAACCCCGAAACCCGAAACCCCTAAACCCCTAAACCCCTAAACCCCTAAACCCCTGAAACCTAAAACCCTAAGTCTGTCAAGTCTGTTCCCTCGACATGAGCCTCGAGAGCCTGGGCTTCAGGTTTCGGAGCCGGTGGTGCTTCCTAAGCAAATCCGAAGAAACCTCATTGATAAGCTCTGGTAACAAATTTAAGTTCTTTGAGCTGGAACCCTAGACCCTAAACTCTACGCCCGAAAATAAGCCCCTGAACCGCTACGTCCTAAAAATCCCGAAACCCCTAAACCCCTAAACCCTAAACCTCAAATCCTAAACGCCTAAACCCTAAACCTCAAATCCTAAACGCCTAAACCCTAAACCTAAACGCCTAAACCCTGAGCCCGAGCCTAAACGAAGCTTCTGGGGCCCCAGCCCTGGTCGGCAAGCCACCCATGGCAGACTCGTCCGGAAAGAAGGCCTTGTAGGCCTTCGAGGATTTAGGGTTTAGGGTTTAAGGTAACTTAGGGTTGAGGGTTGAGGGTTTAGGGTTTAGGATTTAGGGTTGAGGATTTATGGTTGAGGAGTTTAGGGTTTAGGGCCAGGGCCGGCCAGAAGGCTTTGTAGGCCTTCGAGGTCACGGCTCGGCTGTTTTTGGAGGGCCTTGGCTCTGGGGCTTTGGGCTTTAAGGAGCTGTTTGCTTTGTGGAGTGCTTTGTGGCTGTTTTGCGGAGGGATTCGGGAAACAAAACCCTGAATCCAAAAACCCGAAACTCACAGCGACAGCAGGGTTCGGGAACTGGATGTAGGGATGTGGTGCTTCAGAGTGGCTGGGACTTGGCTTCGGTGTCTGGTTGAGGGACTCCTTTCGGGGGCTTACAGTGCTTAGGGTTTGGGGCTCGTGGGTCTCGGGATTAGGGGAAAAAGCTCGAAAACAGCAGAACCCACAGCTTAGGTGCTATGCCCCACAGCCCGAAAAACCCAGACCCTGCACCGCGAGTGTAATCTATTTTTCCAACCCTCAACCCTCAGCAGGAACCCCCTCCCCTAAGCTCCCTGAACCCGGAGAGAACCAACAGAAGGCAAACAAAAACATACGTGTTCAGCAAGCACGTTCATCATTCCTGTGACCTGCGCACGAGAGCCCTTTGAATTGTGCTTCTCGGTCAAATGAGTGGTAGCTCTCCGAAATCAACTAATTCCTTGCACTATCCGCAACAACGTGCCAGTCCCCTCTCACCGCTTCATTGTCAAAGGCGGATGTCAGAATAGGCGTCGAGGCTTGAGGCACACTTCTCTTGAATTCCGCAAGCGAACTTGCTACCTACCGTTGCCGTTGCATGCGTGAGTCGTAGTAGGCTCATAGATTCAATGCTGCAGGTTCACATTTTGGTTTAGGGTTCAGGGTCGAGGGTCCCCAAACCCTGAAAGCCTGAAACTCCAAGCCTCGTTCATCTCTTCAAAGTCGCTCATGTTGGTGAGCCACACGCTACATGAAATTACCTGGTTGAGGGCTTTATGGCATTATAGGCCATGAAGCCTCGACCCTAAACCTAACCCAGTTCGGGACGGGGGTTCCCGAGTAGAGGCTTGTTGGGTGTAGGGTTTGGGGTTTAGGGTTTAGGATAAGGTCTGGGCTTCGGGAGGGCTTTCCGAGTTGAGGGTTTAGTTTGCAGAATTTGGACTTTGGTGTTTAAGTTACGAGATCCTACACTCTAATGCCAGGCAAGGTCCAGGTCTTTTCGATGCTTGGGTTCAGTTCTGGAAACCGCGGAGACTTGATCAGAAGCGCTTCAACGAGGATCCTGCTCTTCCGCTGTTGTGACTTAATATAGAGGCCTTAATGATGACAATAGGGTTTTGGGGTATACTATAGTACAAATATAATGAGGAATCCCCAAAATAGTATAGGTAATTGTTCAAGCCCCTATACTATGTCCCCTGTTCAGAACCCATGCAAGAAGGAAAGCCGAATTTGATAATGTGATTTTCAGAAATCAGCAACCCTCATAAAGTCGCTACAAAAGCAGGATCCTCAGTACAAGGACGCATACTTTCCTCTTTCCGAACCCTGGAAGCCCAGAGCTGAAATGTCTAAGCTCTGGGCGCGAAATGAACTTCCAATGTCGTCTTCAGGCCGTCTCGGGTCCCGAAATCCTAAACCGGGCTCAGGGTCTGGGGGGTTTAGAGCTTATACGGTTTAGGGTTTTGGTTTGTGGGGGGGTTTAGAGCTTATGGTTCAGGGTAGTTATACGGTTCAAAGCTTGGGGATTGAGGGTTCAGGGATTGGGGTTCACGGGATCTACGGTCTGAGAGTGGGCCCCAACTCTGCTTGCAGCTGGGCTGCGCTGCCTGCGTCCGAAGCAGCCGACTTCAGAATCTCATTGAGGTTCTGCAGCGCCTGTGGCTTTGAAATTCTAGGGTCTCAAGTGTCGCTTTAGGGGCTCAGGGTTTAGGGTTTGTGTGATTGATCGGCTCTACCACCACCCGCATCGAACACAAGACTGAAACAAATCTCTGAAAACTCCCTCAAAGCTTGAAATTCCAAGCAAGAAGCAGCAAGCCATCTCGAAGCCCCAAAGCCTAAACCCAAAACCCAGAACCAAAAACCTGAAGGTGCCAGAGCCTAGATCCTGAAAAACTCTCAGCATCGCCTGCGTCGTCTCGTTCCCAATCCCCCCGGCAATGAGCTCGCCACTGGCCGTCAGGCCTTGCATCCCTCAGTGACGAAGACTTGGCTTTCGGGTTGTCTTTAGGGTTTAGGATTGAGGCTCTAGGCTCTTTTCTTGGCTCCTTGCCTCCAGGGATGAGGGTGTTCATAGATTGTGTTTCTAAGGGGTCCCTTGGGAGTTGGTGTCAGGGTTTAGGACTGCGTGCCAAATTCCACATGAAACACGACCCCCAGGCTGTTAAGGTTTATAAGTTTGTTTTCGGTGTTGGGAACTTGGGTTTGCGGTTTACTGTATACGGCTGGCGATTACGGCTTCAGGGGTTCAGGGTCTAGGGCCTGGGATTTAAGTTTTCCCCTCGCCTGTAGATCTAGGTCTATAGGTTTAGGACTTGTGATTTAAGTCCTCTAGGGTCTGGGGCTTAGAGTTGAGGATTCAGGGCACAAAGCTTGAAAGTTCAGAATGGATATCATGTCAGGAAGCCCTTTGCACAAAAACACCCCACCAATAATACAAGTTCGAAGTAGGGTGTCTGGCTTAGGGTTTAGGGAGTAGGGCTTTGGGTGTCGTACGCACACCTCCCTCCACCCTATTTCCCAGACCGACCCCATTTCCCTCAGAACGGCCCCGAATCCAGACAGCTCTCGACCCGAACACCGAACTTGGCCGTGCTTTTGCGGCCAAACGCCGTACGAATACCGGCTTCTTAGATTCTTGCGCCTTGAACTGTCTTGCAGCACCCTGTGGAGCTATTGAGGGCCAAAAGGGGTTTAGGGCTTCAGATCAAGCCCGACATCTAAACAAAACAGCCCCAGCTTTCGCTGACGAGCCACTAAAGGCCCTGAACCCTGACTTAGGAACCCTAACAAACCTTCACCCCAAGACCGTAAACCCTGAAACACCCCAAAACCCTAGCCAATTCTCACCCAAAGGCCACTGGCGTAGACGATGCCATCCACTTCTGTCGCCCAGGAGAGCGGCAGGCCTGGAATTTAACGGTTTTTGTTTTTAATTTTCTTCAAATTCAGGTTCCAACGTGAGTGTTTAGGAAGCTTACGGTGCAGCTTAAGAGCACAACCTGGGGCCCGAAATGTAGAAAGGTGGAGGGACAAAGAGAGGGAGGTAGACGAGCTGGTCTGGATGCAGCTCCGCTCTCACCTTCGCGCATGCTAGGCTGCGCTCGCCGACGCCTTGTGTCCATCTTAAGGGTTCCATAAAGGTTACAACGCTAAAGCCCTTGTAGAATTCTGATGGAAACCCATGTGACCCTCTAAACTCTCATGAAACCCTCAATCCCAAAATGCCCACTGCTCGAGCCGCCTTTCGTGGGTGGCAGAGTCGGCACCTTGGATTCCGCGGAGTTGCAGAGTTTTCGTGAATCGTAGAGCTCTTCCCCCGGCACTCTCACCCATGCCCCAAACTAATACATGGGACGGATGGATGGCTGGCTGGCTGGATGGCTGGATGGATGGCATCAATATCATGAATCTAAAACCCTAAACCCTAAAGCCTGAATCCTCCAAAGTCCAACTTAAACATTTCATCGAACGAGGCACGACAATCGTCGGCCGCTGGCGATCCTTCAGCGCTGCATTGCACTGGATCTCGACCTCGGCCACACAGTCAAGAGCTTTTGGCTTCCAGGATGTTGTGGGCTTCGTTGTGAAGTTTTGCGTTTAGGAGCCCTAAACCATAACGCCGCAATCCAAAAGCCCTTAACCTTAAACGGCTTGAGGCCCCAGGGTCAACACCCTTCGTTAACTCTTGCAATATCTTTTAGTAGCTTCTGGTGCCTTAAGATACCTCGTACGTAACCTGCGCAATGTCTTACTTTCCTTGTAGCCCCTCTCTTGTAGCTCCTTTTGCACTGTACAAAAGCCTGAGGTACCTCAGAGGCACCCTTATCATAGCTGGCAAAGTATCAAGACACCGCGGGCCGAAAAAACAGACCACTACACTAATGCCCCCAAACCTAAACCAATACACCGGACGCAAAAAACCCGAAGCCCTGAACCCTAAACCCTAAACTCGTTCCGCTGACGCGGTGAAGTTTGGGAAGCTCTAGGCTTCGCGCGGTGGCAGTTGCAGCTTTGGCGTAAAGGGATAAGGGCTCATGGCAGGCCTTGCGGTTAGGGCTTGGGATTTAGGATTTAGGACTAGGGTAGGCTGCTGCATCTACTTCGCAGCATGAAGCCCTGAGCCCGAACCTGAAATCCTGAACCCGAAGACTTCTTAGACCTTGAGCCGCGAACCTTCAACGGCCTTAGCAGCGCTTGTACAGCAAGGCCTAAACATTAGCCCTATCCCCTAAATCATTCCGACCTGTGTACGAACCCATAAATCCTAAAGCCCGATGCCCCGAAAAATGCCCGAGAAGGAAACCCGTCAATTCAAGGAACCTGTCTAAGACGACCTTCGATGAAAGCCAGGTGGCTGAGGCTGTACCGGCGAGGGCGGAGACCTGCAAGCAAGCTTGGGGTTTGGGATGGTTAGGGGTTAAGGGTGTAGGGGTTTAGGGGTTACGGAAGGTTGAGGGCTTAGGGTGTAGGGCTTAGGGCTACTACACTGCTTACTATAAGCCTTCATGTGGCGTGGATGGTGTAAGGTCTGGTAGATAGCGCTGTTTTGAGCTTAAGCATTCAGGGCTGAAGTTTTAACATTAAGGTAAAGTTTAGGTTGCGGGGTTTCGGGGTTTCAGAAAGATGTTAAGGGTTTAGGGCATTCCCACGCGGATATCTCGAAAAGCCCGAAACGAAGCCCTAAACCCTAAACCCTAAACTCTGCTTGAAAGGCTGGGAAGCTGAAACCTTGAATGAAGCTTTGGCTCGCGACCCTGAAATGTCGGGAAACCCTGAACCCGCAATAACCAAAGAGCTCACCTTTAATACATAACATATACTAGGTACTAATATACTATATACGACATAGCTGCAAAAAACTATATACTGTATGAACTATATAATATACATCAATCGTCCCAAACCCTCAACAAAACCAAAGCCTAAGAAACCCTCCAACAAAAAACACCCTCGAAACACCCCAAACCCCCGAGATTCCTAGAAGCCTAGACGCAAGACTCCCAAGCCTTAAACCCCAAAGCCTCCACCTTCAACCCTAAACCCTGAACCCCCCGAAACCCACAAAAACCCGAAACCCCAAACCCTAAACCCTGAACCCCCCGAAACCCCTAAACCCGAAACCCTCAAAACCTGCATCCGCCTGGACCGCCACCCGCGCAGGAGGCGGACTCGGTCGCATCTGGCTGGCCTTGAAGAAAGCGGCGTAGGCCTCGAACAAGGAACCCAAGTCAAGAGTCAAGGGTTTAGAGTTTAGGGTCTTGCTAAATCAGGCATACATTCGGTTTAGCTGTACATGTGGTAGAATGTTTCAGATAGCGTGCATAAAGCTTTGAAGAGCCCAAGGCTGGTGCCTGGAACAGACAGAGCTTCAAGTTATCTGTATAGCTCATTCCTAGTATCTCTTCTTGTTTCTCCGGTAACCCATACAGCACCTTATACTAGCCCATATAGCCCCTTCTAGTCACCCTTTACCACCTTATAGAAAGGATCAGAAGCTTCGGGTCCGGGTAGGCTTTGGGGAGTTCGGATTTGGGGTGTAGGGTTCTTTCACCCTAGAACTCTCGACATGCGCTTTGGGACGCAAGATTTCGTGAAGGCGACGGAGGGATGCCAAGAAGCCCGGGGCTCGGATAGGAAACTCGGAAACCAGAAGTACAGATTAGCAAAACCCTAACGCCTTCATGTACCTTTCTCGTACATACTTAGGCCTTAAGGTACCTCTTTAAGGCCTAAGTATACACTGTATGCTAGAAAAAGGCATTTCCTGACAGTTCGCAACAGTTAGCCGTGCCCCTCCTCACAAGATCACAGGGCTCGGGGTCTCTGGGCTCAGGGTTCATCAAGGAAGCCCAACACTACTTAGGGGATTAGAGTTTTAGGGTTTAGGATTTATCGTTTAGGGCGTAGGGTTTTGGTACGACTTTCCGCGGATAGCGGTCTGTTGAGCGTCGTGCCGTGTTGAACGCCGCGAAGTCCCGGGAGATGTTGACAAGGGACACACTGCACCTGGGCAAACTTAAACCAACACCGCCCAACCGACAGAGTTCCTGCGAGTTTGCGCCTTTGCGTTCCGGAGCGGAGGGTCTCGGTTTCGGACTTCCTGGCTCGGGGTCAAGCGAAATGTCATGCAAAGATACAGAGCAGGGGGCCGGATGAACGCATCTGGTCTGGGCTCAGCGATCTGGCATCGCTCTTATGCCAGCGGAATGAGCGCAATATGCCCCAATGATTCTCACGTATACAATCGTTGTCACTAGTTGCTCCACTGTTTCAACAAGTTCAGTTCTTCATTCCGCAGGCTGGGTACAAAATGACTCAACACCTAGTTTTTCGCGCCACTAGCGCGTTCATAGGCATTGATGGCCTTTGAAAGGATGTTCGCCGCCAGCTGCATCTGCTTGCTCAAGTCGCTGCGGTCTGCTGCTTTCTTTGCTGCGTCAGCCAGCTTGCGGAGCTGGATCCCCTTCCTCATGTCATGACACTGCAGTAAAGGAGCGCCGAAAACAGAAGCTGCTCCAAAAGCTCTAACATACGGCTGATGATACATAAATCCTGCATTAACCCATAACAAGGAATATACCATAATTCCCATAGTTTAGGGCCATTAAGGTAGTGCAGGATTCATATCATCAACCGTAACAGTCTGTGCAAAGACAGGCAAGCATCTTCCTCAGCCGCACAAGCCGAGCTGCTTGAGAAGCTGCCGCAGTGGCCACCCTGGCGTGGCTGGAGAGTCCAAGACTCACCACATCTGTGACTAAGAATAGCCAACTGACCTGAGCCAGAGCTTGACAATGAGTTCGGACAAACTGGGTTAAAGGATTAAACAGCTGACCAAAGTTTTCAAGTCACAAACTCCAAACCGAGCAGCAATGTACTTGTTAATGTCTCGATTGCTGGCAGCCTGGACCATGTCTTGTGCTGGCCCGGCGACAGGAATGAGCACGATCAGTTCCTTAAGAAACTCGTCAACAACCCTCATGTGGAGATCTTCTTCACCCGAACCTTCGCCACTTGAGGCCATCTGTGCCTCGCTAGCGTCCCTGCAAGCCACTCGCGTCCATCTTCCGGGCATTCTCCAGGGGGCCCTGGTGCCCCTGCCCAGAGAGGCTCGCGAGACTGCCGCCAGTGCGAGCAAGACCTCGGTCGGTCAGCGGCTCTGTTGATTGAGCCACTCCCTGGCGCTGGCGGAATCCGAACCGGAGAGCCAGATACACACCCAGTTTGCGCGGACGGTGCAATGGCTGGAAGCCATGTCCGCATCATGCTGCTCGGTTCACACGTCTTCCTAAATGCTTGAGCTTGCCTGGCTGCAACACCGATGAGCATTCAAGCTTCTGTGAAACATGCACATTCCGGCATCCCACCCACATGCCAAACACCATTGAGCAGTGGCGTTGCTATGCAGCACCACAAGCTCAAGTCACCGGTATGCAGCCAACTCGTCGATAACACAGCTGCCAGCTGCGCCACAAAATCATGAAACATGCAGCATCTGCGAAGCCTGCCATTCATGGACCCAGTCTGAAAGCCAGAAACCCGAAAAACCTGGCATTTTCACCCCATTCAGGCCGACATAGCTGAAAGCTGATGACATGAGATGCGCATCATCGAGTTGCCGGTGTACCACCGGTCCTTCGCTCACGCGATGCCCTGCTCAGCCCTACTCACTCAAACCTTGCCATTCCTGCCTCCTCAACAGCAAGTCCAACCCGAACCATAAACCATAAACCTTGCAAGCCTGTTCAAGTTCCCTCCAATCTAAGCCAGGCACAGGGTCACCTGCCCCAGGGAGCTGTCTGCGGCCTTCGACCAGGGATGAAACAACATCCCAAGACTTAAAACCTCAGGTGTTGGAAGCAGCACCGGCCACAGCAATGACAATCCAAGCCACCCAGTTTAGATGTTAGGGTCGGTAACCCTAAATCCTAAATCGTAAAAGTCAAGGTACGCCCAAATTTTCGAAACCATTTCTGATTTCTTAACCAGGACTGACTGCCCCTGCCCCTTCCCCCACCACCGCCTCCAACGCAACGCTAAACCCTCAACCCTACATCCTGCCCCGAAGACCCGAAAAAGCCCGATTCCAAGCCTGCAGCAACTGCTGCAAGTTCGATAGGATCTTCGTGGTTTCTGGGCCCACACCACCCGGCACCAGCCTAGGCTCGCACTAGCCGGTGCGAAGCCGCAGGGATTGTTTTAGCCAACTTCTCAGAAGGTTCTTTCGTGGCTCCTTCGAAAGTCTCCTTTCAAGGGATCCCTTTCAAGTTTTGTTTAATGGTTCCTGAAGGCTCCTGTAACAAGTTCCTTGTCTTGGTTCCTCTAAGGTCTCCCCCTCTTGGCTGGGAAGATTTGGGCTTGGGACTGGCGGCTTTCGGAGGCGATTTCCCACAGCTCCAGAATCCGACGGTGCAGAATAATGACGAGAACCGCAGTCATAAATGACCATGATAGTATGACAACAACAGTGAAGTAATGGAAAGAATGAGAAGACCCGTTCTAGTCCCTATGCAGACAACGACGTCGTTGAGGCCCAGCCACTGCAACCCTGAAACGGCATGGACCCCGGTAACGGAAACTTAACATAGGGCCCTTAAAACCCTACTTGCAGGTTCATGCGTAGTTATAAGCGGGGGTATAAGTGGGTTAGTATGCTTGTAACTCATATTAGGGGACTTATGACCCTGCTTATAACTACCCATGCACCTCCAAGCAAGTCCTAAACCCTAAACCCTTCTGGAGTCCCTATAGATCCCTTTAAAGAGACCCTTGAAGGAACCCTTATAACTACCCATGAAGGAATAGAATCCTGGGAGTGGGACTTCATGGTCGCCATGTCCATCCCCTGCATTCCGGAGACGTAGACCATGCCGCCGGCCTCCACAGGGGCTTAGGGTTTAGGGGTTAGGGGTTTAGGGTTTAAGGGCTATTAGGAGTTTAGGGGTTTAAGGGTTTAGGGTTTCGGGTTTAGGAGAGCTCCCGGTGCCCAACGCAAACATGCTCTCGGAGACGGGTTAGCGCTTACCTGTGACCTAAACGATCCACTTTCGTAGGCACATTGATAAAGGCTTCATGACACAGAACTCTACGGTCTTTTGGGGATTTTTCTGGCAGGGATTGAAAGTCCATAGCAATCCGACAAAGGCTTCGGATCTTTCAGCCCAGAACTTGCCCGAGCCCTCAGAGAGAAAAGCTCTTGCGAGTTTTCAGATCTGGGAGCTCACACTTTCCACTAGTTCAAAGGGACTTGGGCTTACAATTTAGGGTTTGAGGGTCCTCAATAATTACCTATCCACTATTCTGGGGGTTCCTTATTCTGATAATTATTAAGGGTTTAAGCTTTTGGGGTTTAGGGGTTTAGGGACTAGGGGTTTCAGGCTGCTCAGGGATCCCAATCGCAGAATAATCATAACAGGGTCGCAGGGTATGATGTACGATGAGTATGCTAAGGAACCTCAAGCAACCTTAAGGCCTTAAGGAATGCTAGTCCGAATGAATCAGACCCCGACAGCAACCCCGCGGTGCAGTGCCCTGCTTCCATGGAACATGCTTCGCGGACCGTTGGGGAGCCCCTAAACACTGAAGCCTGAACCGTACCTTCAAAACCTCCAAACCCTGAGCCCTAACCCCTAATCCTACACCGCAACCCCCTGAAGTGAGAGCCGGAATCTAGGCGGACTCGATGATGGCGAGCCTTGACGGCATAGGACAGTGGGAACTTTCCCGAGAGGTCCGGCCAGCCAGGCACGGTGATCACAGAGCTGGCGTTGCGGCCCTCCGATAATCATCTTAAGAGCGTTTTGAGTTTGGGGTAGAGGGCTGTTGAATCTCCTCTGAACTCTAAACCCTGAACCCCAGCGAGTCGAGTGGGGAAGCGAACTTGTGAACTACTGCTTCGGCTAGCATTCCTTAGTTGCTGAGTTCATAAGCCCCAAAAAGTGTACACTTTTAGTTTTATAGTTGGTAATATTGTCCCGAAAAGTGTAAAGTGTATCCACTCAGCTACTAAGATTCCAGGAGCTGGAGGGCTTCAACGGCTCAGGACCGTTCCAAGGCTTCGGCTTATGGCTTCAGGGCTGTGAGGGTTGGCACTAGGATTTAGGCCTTTCCGTGCCTAGACCTTCACTTAGTTCCTTCTAAGGTTTACAGGTTCACGATTCGATGGGAGTTAGGCCTTAAGGCTTACCCGAAACCCTAAACCCTGAAAATAACCCTGACCCTCAACCTCTTTCAGGATTTCGTGTCTAGGACTAGGACGTGAGCGATAGCGGATCCGACTCCGGGATGTTGTAGCATTGCTTCTCGTGGCGCGGATCTTAGAAGAGGGCTTTTGGCAGTCTTCTGGTGATTTATCGGGGGTCTTATCGGGATCGCATTATAGGTATAAGGGTTCTGGCAAAGTTCTTATGGAGTCTTATAAGGGTGCTTGTAGGGTTTCTTTCACCAAAGCTGAAAAACACCAAATCCAAACTCCAGAATCCCTAAACCCGAACCATCCCGAACCCGAACCCGAAACTGTAGAACCCAAAGCCCGAATCCAAAACTCGAGAATCCCTAAACCGAACACAAAACTCTCGAATCCAAAACCTTACAGAAACTCTAAACTCTATATGAAGAATTTTCCAAGCACTCAGGGCTGCGGGTCACATGTGTGTACAAAGGGCAGGGATCACTTCTATCACCCCGCCTCGGCAACATGTAGCTCAAAGCGCTACATTTGCCGCCCTCTATGAAAATCTGTACAAATTCTCTGGGCTCCTCCATCATCCTAGGCACGCCTGGCATGGAGTAAAAGACTGGATTCTCGAGTGTCGGATGTTCCCGCACCCAGGACGATGGTACCGCTCTCCGCGGCTCACAGCAACACAAATTTTGGGAGGATACCTCTCCCTTGAAAGGGCCTCCACCCGGGCTTCAAGTGCCCTTTTCTCCCTACGTGCTTCAGCTAGGGCTCGCTCCATCTCCCTCGACTCACGGCTCCTTTCACTAAGAAGTTGCTCCAAGTATGTACATCGTTCAACGTACTCTTGCGCGAACCTCTCGTGCTCACGAAGCTGTTGGGTGAGCCGCTCCTCACGACTCTTGTGTGTCCTTCCCGGCATCGCAGCAGAGTGCACCTTGGAAGCCTCATCTGTCTGGGCCTCCTTTTCCACTGCGGCCTTTCTGGCAACTTTGCTCTCGTGGCGGATCATGCCCAGGCACCACTTAAGGATCCTGAGCATGGTGAGCGGTATGCCCAGGAAAACAACCAGAGTAACCAAACCAATGCCCGCAGTCGCAACCAAGCTGTAAAAGCCTTCTGCATCCCACCAGGCCACCACAGGCGCAGCCCAGCTCAAGCCCTGACTCCCACGCACTTGTGCCATCAGCAGCAAGATCGGCATCAAGTTGCCGATCCCAGCTACTGACTCAGCATTGGCGTGGCTCTTGCACTCCTTGAGCAGCTTGGCCACAGCCCGCTTCTCATCAGCTCGTTCTTTGTCCGGTTGCCCATAGGGTTGCCCATCAGGTAGCAAGGCCCCCATAGAGTACAAAAGCTCTCTGACCCTGGGTCCTCCCAGGGGTTTTGTTCCGATGTCACTTGGGTTCTGGCTCCCGGGGATGGTGGAGACGGCCAGAATGCTGTCCTTCACAGCTTGTTGGACCCAAAGAAGCCCGCACTGTAGGTGCCGGATGCGTCCGCATCAAAGCCTCTGGCTTATCCCTTTGCAGGCTGCACTGTCAGTCCTGGCCCTTGTCTCAACTTTGCAATCCTCGCCAACCAAAAAGCGGATGCAATCAGAGAGGTAAATTGCCTCCGCTGCACCAGCAACCAACGCCACAAACTCGCTTTCGCCCGAGCTGAGCGCAATACTGCGCTGGGTCCTGACAAAGCTCGTCATCAGGCTTCCACCAACGTACAAGTGGGCCGCAGTCCGGCTTCTCCTGGTGCGCC
>BGNK01001925.1:89430-122828 GCA_003297005.1 Symbiodinium sp. clade A Y106
AAAGGTAAAGGAGGCGGCCGACGGCTTCCCGGTACTCCTTTGCCTCCTTTGCATTCAGCTCGGCGCTGTTGTCAACATCAAGGAACGAGGTGTCGGCCGGAGAGTCCCGGCCCTTGAGCTCCTTCCCCAAGCTTTTCAAAAGAGCCTCCAGATAGCGGCCATTGGAGTACACCGCAATCCCTGTCTGGGTCCTGATGTACTTTCGCTTAAGTTGAGCTCATCTCCTGCCACCACCATTGGCTCTGAGAACTCCACCTGGACTTTGTTGGTGAGGACTTTCTTCAGCTCCTCGCGTTCGGCCCGGCTTGAGGCCACCAGGCCGTCGTCGGCGTGTAAAACTAGGCCGGCAGTGTCCTTCTTGAAGAGGGTAGGTTCCTTGGGAAAGTTCGTGAAGCCGCCGGTCCCGAGGAGGTCCTTCGCAAAGTTGTACCAAGCGCTTGCGCCGATGCGCTGCCCTGGCAACAGCTTATCTAGAACCAATGTGACGGTACCCTCCTGGCCCTGGCCGAACATTGCCGCATTGACTTCAATGATCATGGGCACGGGCTGGTCCACCTGGAGGTAGGCGTCCTTGAAGTCAAAGGTGCACAGCTCCTGCCCCCGGCTCAGCGCCACCGCCATGAACCCGTGTATGGCAGAGAGGGTGCTCGCGGGAGCGAAGAGCTCCTGAGTGTAAGGAGAGAGTGTCTTGAACTCTCTCCCAACGAGGCGGCTGCGGCGCTTCCACGTTGGTCGTTTGCGCCAATCGCGCACGACCTTTGTGGTCAGGGACTGGTACTCGTCTATGCGCTCGCCTTCTCGTGGCATCCTTGCAACCCCCATATCCATGAGCCTCTTTATCTCCGTGGCGTCAGCATCGGCATCGACCTTTGCCAGCTCAGCTTCTGAAAGCTCTGGCGGATGGTCACCTTCACCATCCCAGACTGCGTCAAAGTACTCGCCTGCCAGCTCGCTCTCCTCCTCCATTGTCGCATGCATTTCCGGCTCCCAGTTGTCGAACCCAGCGAGCTCGTCTGCCCCAATGTCACCTGTTACGGCCCTGACCCCCGCAAACCCAGGAGGGTACAAAGGTCCGGAAGAGCTTGCAGAAGGACTAGCACCAGGTTCACCAGGGCGCGGGCGATCAAGTAGCAACCTCGGCCTTTTAGGGTTGACTTCTCCGACGGGTTCAGGCCTTGACTGCTGATGGCTTGTGCGCTCGACACCAACGTCCATTGCTACTGGGACCTGTGGACCTGAACGGCTAGAAACATCAACGCCAGACGGTTGTGGTAGATCACGTCGCTCTTGCTGTGGCTGCTGGCTGCCATTGTCTGGGCTGTTGCCCCTATTCAGCTCTCGCCCCAACGGTTGTGGTAGATCACGTTGCTCTTGCTGTTCTCGGCTGCTGGGTGCCGCCCTCGGGGACGTTGAGGTAGAGGACGAAGAGGAAGAGGGATCAGTGCCGGCTTCATCCATTGGTGGCTTTGGGGTTTGGGCCGCTATGCTCGCAGCTGCGGCTTTCCCCGCTGCCTGTGCAATCTGCTCCAAGGTTGCGTTGTCAGGAAGTAGGGGAACACTTGCGCGCGCCCCAGTATACAGTGGCCTCCTCCTCCTGCTCGTTCCCATATAGCCCCAAGGGAAGCCCTTCATGCCAAGCACCATTTCAAGTGACCACTTCTGGTCCTCAGGTAGACGCCGAACACTCCGGCTTTCATAGGTGCCATCAGCTGTTCCCACTATGTGCGCGTTGTTGCGCTCGTTGACCCCAAGCCAAAGGCCTTTGGCCCATTGCAGGTCCCCTTTGTGGCGGGACGGCTTGTGGAAGATCACTTGCTCACAAAGAGGGACCAACGCGCCCTTGTACTTCCGGCCATATAGAATCTCGTAAGGAGTGGCCCCGCGGGCCCCCACGGCGAAGCGGTTGTAGAGGAAGGCGGCGTGCCTCATGAACCATGGNCAAAGAGGGACCAACGCGCCCTTGTACTTCCGGCCATATAGAATCTCGTAAGGAGTGGCCCCGCGGGCCCCCACGGCGAAGCGGTTGTAGAGGAAGGCGGCGTGCCTCATGAACCATGGGTACACATGGTGGTGCCCCTCGATCTTTCCCCTTACGCGGTCCTCGGCAAAGGCCCTCAGAGTGAGGGCGTTCCTCCGCACAGTGTCCAGCCCCTTTTCCACCTGGCCGTTCGAGCCATGGCTGGCTTTGGATATCCACCTGGTCTCTGTCTTAAGACCAAGCTTGGCTCGGCACGCACACACAGCGTTCACCACCTGCTTGGCCGAGGGCTCCGTGTCACTTTGCAGGACCACTGTCCCTCCGGGGGAGACTTGCATGCTCAGTCTCACAAGCTGCTCGGCCACTCGCTTCAGAGAGCTGGCCCCCTTCTCCAGAACGGGGATTGCTGAGACCCACCCGGTGGTTGACTCGGCGGCTAAGAGGCAGAGTCCATATTGGTCGCGGAGATCAACAGCCCCGCCTTCTTGAGCTTCCCCTTGGCCTTCAGGTTCTCCACCCTCTTGGCCTTCTGGCTGCCCTTGGTCATCCCCAGCACGGGTCTCGCCATCAGCCAGCTCTGCCCGGAGCCTCGTAAAGGTGTAGCCGTAGTCAATCTGGATCACCGGCTCGCTCTTCTTATCATCTTTGAGTTCATCTCCGGCCGGCTCATCATGCTGGTTCCTGTGGGGGTTCTGCCGGCTTCTTCCCAGGACACAGGCCTCGCACCACGGTTGGAAAGGATGGTGCGTCACATTGTGCAGCTCCTGCTGCCTGCTCGAGGGAAGCACCGGCGTCTTGAGAAGCCCCGGCGTCCGCTCCTGCTCAGCGAACATCTTCCGTGCCACTTCCGAGGCCATCTGCTTCTCCAAGACCTCGTAGTGCACACGGAGCCTTCGCAGGACTTTGTTCTTGCCGCCGCTAACCGGAAGCCCCAGCTTGCGGCAAGCTTCCTTGAGGTCCTTCAGGGGGGTGTCAACGGAGAGCTTGATCCCTTCGAGCTCCTCCTCGGCCCCTGGCTCCTCAAGCTCTGGCGGTCGCTCCTCCAATGCCATCTCCTCGGGGAGGTCACCAATGCCAGCCGGCCCGTCCTCCATAGGCATAGGCGGTGCGGCGCCGTCGTGGCTAGGTTCAGCGAAAATGTCCCGGGGATTCGACAGAAGGTCCTTGGAGAGCTCGTCCACATGAAGGACCATTGCTATGTCCCGGCGTCCTTCAAGGTCTGGGTCAAGCTCCTGAAGGGTTTTCGGCGCGGTCTCAAAGTCCTCGACCTTGGCCGTCAGCGCCTGGATCCACACGTCACCCACCTCAGGAAGCCTTGTCGCCGGCTCAACCCGCACGAAGAGGGCGAGCCATGCCCAGTCGCCTCCACTCCATAGGCTCTGCTCCAAGTTCACTTCTTCAACACGGTGGGCCACAAAGAGAGGCAAACCACTTGGCAAAATGTGCCAACCAGGCACGCCCACAAGCTCCTCAGCTTGAGGTGGAAGACGGCCTAAGTCGTCGAAGGTCATCATGTTCACCTGCCTGAGTGTACCGTGTCGAGACCTTCGCTTGCGAGACTCCCAGGAACTGCCGTTGCACCGAGGTCTTTGACATGACTGAGCTTGAGGATGAAGAGGGCGACTTTAACTTTGGGCTTGCCGGCGCCGAGGTGATGGTGATCGAGTGCAAGGAGGTTGTTGCGGGTGCCTTCGGCAACCTTGAGCCAGAGGTGGAGCCCCTGGCGGAGTTCGAGGGCATCACGGCCTTCCCCATGGACGCAATGGACGACGATGGCGAGTGGACTCTGGAGCCAGGGCTGGCAGAGGCCCAGGGGTTCGAGGTTTTGGCGGTGCAGGCTCGGACCGAGGTGGTGATTGACAGCGGTGCGGACATATCCGTGGCGCCGCTGAGAATGGCTCACCTGGGGCAGCCAGCCAAGCGCTCGGGCATCTTGATGCAGGACGCGCAGGGGAAGAGAATACCTGAGAAGGAGAGCCGGGTCTTGGAGATCGAGATGGAGACCCTTGAGAACAGCCCAATCCGGCTCAAGGAGAAGTTCTGTATTGCACCGGTGTCCTCGATCATCGTCTCTATGGGCCGGCTGCTGAGATGGGGGTGGTCTTTGGGCACATGCGACGGGAAGCCAGTGATCGAACGAGGCGGCCACCAAGTCCCAATACGCTTGCGCAGGAACACCCTGACGATCCTGGCAACGGTGGCTTCTATTGGCGCCACCACGTGTGCTGGGCAGGGCCACCTCCCGCCAGCCAGCCAAGGAGAGGCAGCAGGCAAAGCCACCGGGGGCCCCCGTGCCCCGCCTGGGCTTTCAAAGCCGAGGCAGACGAGGGTATGGAAGAGGCCGCCGTAGAAGCGCTCGAGGAAGTAGCGCTCTGGCCTGGCGTGCTGCCTTGCTCGATCTGATTTACTTTCCCTTTTCCTTTTTGAGGGCACTCGTTCTTCCAGTGCCCCTTCCTCCAGCAAAGCGCGCACACCGCAGGATCCAGCCCCTTCTTGCTCTTTCCCTTGCCGCTTGGCTGGCTCCAGCTTTGGCTGCTCCAACCTTGGTTGCCCCATTGGCTGCTCCATCCTCCTCCTGGCTGTCCCCATGGCTTGCCGCCGCTGCCTCCCAAGTTTGCTTGCCAGCCCTTTCCTTCACCAGGCTTGCCCTTCTTTCCTTTGCCGTCCTTGCCTTTGCTGTCTTTGCCTTTGCCGCCGTTCTTACCCTTGCCGTCTTTGCCCTTGTTGTCGCGGCCCTTGCCCTTGATCACGTCGATCTCCATTGGTTGTGGGCCTCCTTGCCCCACTCGGTCGCTGCCCTTGGTTCCCAGTGACGTCGACCAAGGGGCGTTGAGGCTTTCATACCTCAAGATCCACTCTCTCACCTCCGCGTACCGGGTGGAGCTCTGCATCTGCAGCTGGACTTGGCTCTTCAACGGCTCCCGAAGTCCTGTGACAACCGTTGCCAGCACCAACTCCTCGGGGAAAGCTTTGCCACTGCTGCTTTCGTAGGTTCGCAAGGCCTCCTCGTATCGGACCAGCTGAGAGTGAAGGTCCTGGGAGTCGTCGAACTTCCAGGCAGCGAGCTGCCGCACCAAAGCCAGCGACCTGGCCTTCTCACGTGGCTCCATCTCACGCTTGAGCATGCGCCAGGCCTCCAGCCCGTTCTTGCGAGCTGCCATTTGCCGCACCAGCAAAAGAGGCCTGCCCTTCAGGACATTACACAGCACCCCAAATAGGCGCTGCGACCTCTCCTCCTTGGCATCCGGGATCTCGTCGTGGTCCACCTCCTTGTCCAGGTCCAGGCTTTCGAGATCATCTTCGTAGGCCCGGTCGTTTGCAACTAGCCAGTTCGTGAACTGGAATGCCCACTCTTTCCAGGTCTTCAGCTCTTCCTCCCTTGTCGTTGGTTTCCACTGCTCCACTTTCAGGCTCTTTGTGAGCCCATCCAGCCTGTTGGTTGCAGCACTTGCTTCAGCAGCCTGCGCCGCCCTCTCCGAAGTATCTATAAGCCTCCGAAAAACTCCATGGAAAGCTTGCTCCAGCCGCTGTTTCACCAGCCGGTCCACCTCTTCAGGGCCCATCGCTGGCCCCTGTGCTGGCTGCCCCTGCTGGGGCACTCCCGGCTGGGTTGCCGCTGGCGCCGGTCCATTGGCGCTCTGTCCTTCCATTGCCGTCCTTTCCCCAGCTGCTGGTTGAAACCTGCCGCTGCTTTGCCCTCTCTTGGTTCCACCACAGGCACTGACTTCACCTCTGCACTTGCTGAAAAACTCTGTGAAAACCTCTGTCCTCCTCGCTGGCTGTCCAAGCCCACAAGCACTGAGTTGAAACCCAGGTCCACCAAAAACTTGCGGTTCCGCCCCACAACCACGGGGTCTTACGAAAACGTAGGATTGGCGGAAGGCAGATCGAACTGCAGCTTCCGAAAGCTGTAGGCACAGCAAAGTGCAGCTACAGAGGCAAAAGGCTCTTATGCGGTGAAACAAAGGAGAGCTCGCCGCTCTCCGACCTATGACTAAGGTCCCTTGGAGCCCCTTAGGGGCTCCGCTACCATGAAGAATTTTCCAAGCACTCAGGGCTGCGGGTCACATGTGTGTACAAAGGGCAGGGATCACTTCTATCACTATATGAACACAAAACCGCGTGGTTTTCTGGCTCCGCTCCAAATCCAAACTTTCACGCCGGCCTGACGATCTAGAGTTTTGGGGTTTGGGTTATGGCGTTTGGGGCTTTGGGTTGAGGGTTTTTGGCTTTTGGGTGAAAAAGCCTGCCTTGGTGGCAGCTGTCGTCGTTGTCGTCGTTGTCGTCGTCGAAGTGGTGGTCGACGAAGGCCTTAAGGAAGAGGTCTGGGCATGGAAGCCTCTGCATCCTGAACCCTGCAACCCCTAAACCGAGGGCTTCGGGCTTCGGCCCCTATATTCTGGTTCTGTCAGAGTTTACGGGGCTTGATGCCTAGGGTTTAGGGACTTCTGGGGTGGTGGAGGCTTAAGGGGGTTGGGTTCAAAGGGTTGAGCGTTCAGTGGGTTCGCGCTCAAGGACTTCTACGCCCTCAATCCCAACAAGGCTTACGGGAACCAGGTACCCTGAAAGAACCGAGCTCCGGAGACTCTTGGAAGCTTGGTGTTTACCCTGAACCCTAAACTTGGAACGCTACATGTACATATGACTTCTGCTTTCATACAGAAGTTTCCGTTGCATATCACTTTACTGGTGCCGGAGGTACGAGCACGGTAGACCGTCCCAGCAATGACACTGGACTTTACACACGTGCTCAGCATCGAGACACTAATCCCTAAACGATATGGTATTGATGGTGGCCCACGGATAGTAGCAGAGCAGCACAGTGCAGAAATGCTACTTCTCCGACCATCTCCTCCTCTGCTGCTGCTCCTACTACAACTGCTACTACTGCTAAGTCTACTACTAGTAAAATCTTCTACTGGTACATACTGGTACCGTTTCTGGTACTACTGCTGGGGAGCAACTGCGTACAACAACGGGAAGAAAGGAAGACTCGCGCAACTCCCACTATAACTTCTCATCGTACCCCTAACCCCAAACCCAAGAAGTGATAACCCCAAACCCTATGACCCTGAACCCTAAACCCTGTACCCTAACCCCCATACCCTAAACCCCATACCCTAAGCCGTATACCCTAAACCGGATACCCTCTATACCCTGAAGACCCAGTCCCTGCTCCTCAGGGACCAACTTCGACGAGGTGTCGCAGCCCTGGGCACAAGGTTTAAGGCCCCGGAAGGTGGAAACCCTTGCTTGCGTTTGTGGCGTTTTGGGAGAGAGAGGTTTGGATGTCTACAAGCTTCCTGACTTGCTTTGAGGGAAAAAGGCCTTAACATATACGGTATAGAGATGTATAGAGTATCATTTTCAGCAGCCCAAAGTGTCCAGCTTTCAGGATGCAGTTTGGGGGTTGCGGTTAAGGGTTTGGGGTTGAAACTGAAAGGCAAGCTCTCGCGTAGACCCCTAAACCCTAAAGGACTGTCTGGTTCTTAGTAGGGAATGGGGGAATGGATGCCTATGATAGTCCCTTAAGGGTCCCTTATAGTAGTCCCCATAACCCATTCCCCCATTCCCTAGTAAGCACCAGACAGAAGACTAAACCCTCCAACCCGAAACCGCGAAAAGCAGCTGAAGCCAAGGATCCTGAGATCTGCTAAAACGCCCCAAGACCTGAATCCCAACCCTCGGCCCTCGGCGCCCAACACTTACCTCTTGTAGCAGCCTTGTAGGGCTTAGGGTAGTAACCGTTATGGTTCGTAGTGCCTTTCTGTCTCCTTTTTGAAACCCTTTGGGCACCTCAACCCGGAGCCCTGAACCGAAAAACCCTCTTCCAGGCCTGCAGGGCAAGAAGAGGCAGCAGAGCCTGGATACTATGGGGGCCCTACTACTAGGAACAGGATTCCTTCGATAAGAGTTCCTACGAGGGGTAAGAACTAGTAGAACAGAGCTTTGGAGTGTGTTGCACCGATACAACCTGCTATTCTAAGGTGATCATGGAAGAGTTGACAAGTTGTGCCGACCCCGATATTGCGACTATTGCAAGACGGAAGGCTTTTCATAGAGGACTTTCTCGGCTGTGCAGGGGTCGGTTTAGGGTTGCAGAGTTTTCCTAGGCGAAATTCAGGCATCTTGGGTGTGTGTGAGGGGCTTCCGGGTTCCAAGTGCTCCTGACAACCTGAAATCCTGAAAGCACGTCGGATTCTGTTCTCTGGTTCAAAGGTGCTCGTTTCGGGAAGGACATTGCATTGCCTAGGCCTAAACCCTAAACCGTTGAAGGGATCTCCCAGCTCTGCACGGAAAGCGACAAGAAGCTCGCAACTCACCCATAAAACCTCAAGAACCTACAACCCGAAATCTTTAACCCTATAACACTAAACCCAAAAACCTACGATGAAACCTGAAAAAAGAACAATCCTCAGATAGCGCCGGGAAGCAGCTGCAAATAATCTTCCACCCGGCATGTCCCTAGTAGGCGCCAGCCACAAAATCTAAGTCTGAGGTTTCAAACGGCTGCCACGTCATGGGTTGGGCGATGGCTTCGGAACGGAGGGTTCAGGGCTTCTGGTCCAAGGTTTAGGGTTCAGGGAACTGGAAAGTGCCACCAAATGTGAGCCATTTAGCGCTGCTTTCATGAAAGGCTTCACCTAGTCTCCACCCTCGTCATCCTGGTCAACCCCCATCAACAACAAAAAACAAAAAAAATAAGCTTATCTTCACCATCAGCATGCAAACACGAAAGACATCAGAGCAAGCCGGTAGCATTACTGGCAAAAAGAAGTGCCTTCTAGACTTCTTGAAGACGGCAAAGTAAGACTACAAGCTCCTGCTAAGTAAACTTTCACTTTTTGTCACTTTCCTCGTAGCAGAAGAGTGCTTTCTGCGAACGACTCCGAGGGACAAGCATTCTGCTCGGCCGATGCTGACGTAAAACGTGTAGGGGTGTTAGTTAGTGTGCGCTTGAGGGCCGACGAATGCCCCAAAGCAGAGTTCTAACAGCGGCTTTCACAGTAGAAGAACAAATAAGTATCTCGAACATAATTGCTAACCTCAGACTCATCACAAGCACGATAGCACTCCCCATCATCAGCAATACAGTATGAGGAATTACGATGGTCATACACAAAGTTGAAGTAATGGCCGCTATCTGGAGAGTCGCCCACGTGAATGATGACTGAACAAAGCTGGTACTGCTTCCAATGCACCGTCTGATCATGCGCAAACCTCGGCACACTAATCTGAGTACTAGGCCAAAGTTCATATCTACTCTTGATCGCATGATTCTGGTCCGCNACTGAACAAAGCTGGTACTGCTTCCAATGCACCGTCTGATCATGCGCAAACCTCGGCACACTAATCTGAGTACTAGGCCAAAGTTCATATCTACTCTTGATCGCATGATTCTGGTCCGCATCGAAATCAAAACGTCCAGCCTGAAGGATTATGGCCGAAGGCCAGCACACAAGAGCATGGACATCCACTTGTCGGTGCCGTGCGTTTATCATATCCTGAACCGTTTGCTTTCGCAAAGAAGATGCGTCCTCCTCCACTCCCGGTGGAAGCACCACTGACGTGGAGCAGCCAAGAGCCTGTACTCGCCAGTCCTGGCCTTGTGATCTTGCCTGCCAAGAGGTTGCAAGCTGATTCTTCGTGAAAGGCAGCCTGCCCAAGACATGATTGAGAAACTCCGCCACATCATGCTGCATGTGCAGATTTCTCCATTTCCCCATCTGAGCACGCCAAAAGGGGTTGCTCCACATGTGGATAACCCCTCTCGCATGCAAAAGCCCCTTCAAATGTTCAAGCATGATGCCCTCGAAGATGACATGCNGATTTCTCCATTTCCCCATCTGAGCACGCCAAAAGGGGTTGCTCCACATGTGGATAACCCCTCTCGCATGCAAAAGCCCCTTCAAATGTTCAAGCATGATGCCCTCGAAGATGACATGCAACCCTCCCAACCATGCCGCCAGATGTAGCAAGCCGCGCACAGCTGCATTACTGTAGCACAGATTCCCCCGGTTGCCCAATCTCAGCCTAGAGACTTGCTCAAGGCAGCCAGCTTCTGGGCAAGTGGGCTCCTTTGGATCCGCTCCTGGCGAAGAAAAGCCCCAGCTGCCACCCACAGCGCTGACTGTGCCAACTTGTTGAGCCCGCTCCAGACTGTGTGAGCAGCCGAGGTCCTTAGTCCAATCTCCAGCAGCATGGTGAGCGTGGGAGCCTGGTACTGCTCGCTCAATGGCCTGGTTGCATGATATCTCGCCACCACCAGNCAATCTCCAGCAGCATGGTGAGCGTGGGAGCCTGGTACTGCTCGCTCAATGGCCTGGTTGCATGATATCTCGCCACCACCAGCGGCTCCTTGATCAGGGCGATGAGCTCCGCAAGGGTCCCCATGGCCTCGTCGATCCTGATCGGTGTAACCGACACATCCCTGACGTGTCGGTGGGCCTCTTGGTCCCACTTCAGCCCCATGAGCTCCTGATCGTTCTCGCTGAGCCATCCCAGCGAGATCGCCGTGGACCTGGATGAGGGAGTCTCCATCATCTTCTCCATTCTGTCCTTCACGGTGACGAGCAGGTGCTGGAGCAGAGTGGTCCGCATCGGGGCTTCCAGCTGCTCCGGCGTCTGATTTTTCACCGCANATGAGGGAGTCTCCATCATCTTCTCCATTCTGTCCTTCACGGTGACGAGCAGGTGCTGGAGCAGAGTGGTCCGCATCGGGGCTTCCAGCTGCTCCGGCGTCTGATTTTTCACCGCATGCGCCATCCTGTAGGGCAGGTCCGTGCCAGCATGATTAGATGACATTTGTGCAGGATGTTGGAGTTCCTGCCGCAGTTCCCGCGACATGATGTTCTTGTGCACCGCTTCCCAGCCTGTCATCAGCACTTGGTCAATGCTTACATCCGGATCTAGACCACAAAGTGCAGGACGCACCTGCTGCTGAAACAGGGCTGGTACTTGTGGTTGCTGAAGATGCTTGCGAATCTGAGCCTGCGATATGAAGGACCGGTGTTCAGCAAGAGGTCTCGGAACACCAGGAACAGGAACTGTGGCCCAGACCGGGATGTGTCGACAGCCATCAGTGGGCACGAAGGGCGTCATGATGGGGCTTGCCTGCTTGGCTTGGTCATCACACATTGAGCCTTTGGTAATGATGTAGTCTAGCTGAGTGCCCTGCTCCTGGGCACTGGCNTCATCACACATTGAGCCTTTGGTAATGATGTAGTCTAGCTGAGTGCCCTGCTCCTGGGCACTGGCTCCTGGTGAGAGGTAGGTCCGGGCCCGCACACCTCGAAGTCGCCAGGAGTTCAGGATAGTGCAGTGATGGTTCTGCAACAGTTCCTTGAAGTCTCCTTGATCTCGGTGTGGGCCATGTCCAGGGTAAATTCCTGGCCCGCAGCATGNCACACCTCGAAGTCGCCAGGAGTTCAGGATAGTGCAGTGATGGTTCTGCAACAGTTCCTTGAAGTCTCCTTGATCTCGGTGTGGGCCATGTCCAGGGTAAATTCCTGGCCCGCAGCATGTACACATTGAGGTCCCCTGCAATCAAAGTTCCACCCCTTTGTGGCGTCGACCGAAGCCACTGATCCAACAGATTCCACAATTTTCTGCGTTGGCGGATCAATGCCTCGATCTTGCCATCTTTCGGGAGGTCCATGCGCCCCGGGTTCCAGGCAACCTGATACACGCACATGATATCGATGGGAACCTGCATCTGTATACGTACATGTAGAGCTCTGCCCGGGATTTTGGCAACGTGACGAAGGTGTGTGGGTGGAACCAACCCTTTTCTCACCAGGCACATGACTCCAGCTCTGTCTCCTCCAGCTGAATGTATCACATGCCAGACAGGTCCCTCAAGGCTAACTGCTTCCGTGGTATATTCAAGATCCTGTTTCCAGTGTGTTTCTTGTACACTGAGGATATCAAGACCCCTCCCGGCACGATGTTCGCCGTCAAGCCATTGGAGAATCTCCCTATATCGGACCTCCGTAAGACCACCACTGTTCCAGGTGAGTACACGGAGTCTTTGCCTAGGGCGGTCATTCTTGAGGGGTTNGGCACGATGTTCGCCGTCAAGCCATTGGAGAATCTCCCTATATCGGACCTCCGTAAGACCACCACTGTTCCAGGTGAGTACACGGAGTCTTTGCCTAGGGCGGTCATTCTTGAGGGGTTGTTGTTTGTGTGCTGCAGAACTGCTTGTGCTGGTGAGCATAGAGTGTCCGTGCTCCCCAAGTTTCAGTAGTTTGCCTCTGTACCATGTTTCACCATTCGGATTCTGCGACGCTCTGCGCACCGCCCTGTGGAAGGCACGCTTGCGTATGTTGGTTGTAGGGTTTGTCACTCCCTGGGCCAAGTTGTGGCTAGCACCGTGCTTCGCCCAAACATCGGCTGTTGATGAAAAATCTGTGGCTCCCGGACTCCCGCGGTGTACATGGAGTCCAACCCTCGCTTCTACAGTGGTAATAGCTGCTTGTGCTTGTTTGAGTACAGGTAGTGCCATCAAAAGAACCCGGCTATGCTTGCCAAGAATGATCAAATTTCCACTGTCCAGGGAATTGGGACCCCGGCGGCTTCGTTTGCGATGAGGTCGTAATAGGGCAGGATCCTGATCAAGCCTTGGTCGGCTTCCATTTCCTTGTGAGCTGAAACCACGAGCATGTGTGAACGTAGAGGTACTCTGAGTCTCTGGGAGTGTTCCAGTGCTGCCACCTGTCAGCACAGTGTAGCATCCAGGTACTGCTTGCACCAATGCACTGCACTGCTGAGGTCACCCACCGCATACTGAGTGAGGAGGTGATAGAGTACCTGGCCGTCAGAGATATATGCAGAAACGTCGACAAAGAGGATGCATGTGTTGAGAGACATCGAGTCATCCATGCGACGGCATAGCAGAGCAAGTTCAGGTTTTTGTGCCGCAATGCTTGCTCAGCGCCCTTGTCTGGTAGCCGTGNGAGAGACATCGAGTCATCCATGCGACGGCATAGCAGAGCAAGTTCAGGTTTTTGTGCCGCAATGCTTGCTCAGCGCCCTTGTCTGGTAGCCGTGGAGCACTACTGATGAGACCCGGTTGGCACTCGCCCTCGCCTGTCAGAGGCACTCTACTCAGTCCGCTCAGTGCGTCGCCTCCTGAGGATTTCAGTACTATCCAGACTCCAGTGCAGACTTGACTCCAGCATAACAGGCATGTGCATATCCACGAGTGAGGCCCGCACTTGTGATTCGCCGGAGTTGGCGCCGGTGGCGATGCCCCATACCTGGCCTTTGCCTTGGGTGTACTTGGCGCTCGGGTGGTAGAGGAGCCATGGGTCACTGAGGAGGCCTGTCCTGCCATCTCCACAGTCTCGCCATTCCACTCATCAGTGGCCGCGATCTCCGTCGCGAGGATCTCCGAGACTCGGGTGGCCTCTGCCCGATTCATCATGCTTCTCCCCTCCGACTCCATGCCTGCCACCACATCTGTCAGCGGTCCGCCGCTTCCACCTTCTGAGCCCTCCGTGGCCTCAAAGACCGGCATCTCCGCGGCATCCTCCCCATCAGACTCAGAGTCCATGAAGATCGTGTTCGGGTGCTCCTGCCAGGCTGCACGCTCACCCAGGTGGTCCATCTGGACGTTCCAGCGAGTGATGTCCAGGTAGCGGGCCGGCAACTCCACCTTGATGCGGTTCACGTAGACCCCTTCAGCACTTAGAGCATCTGCCAGCTTCGTCGCCACGCGCTGGCTGGCTTCACGAAGAAGACTGGTCTCCGGGGCCTCGTTGACCGGACGAGCGGGCGGAGGCCCCGCCGGAAGCGGGGTCCCATTTGGTGTCGTGGATGACACCGAGGCGCTAGCAGAGCCCGCTGACATGATCAGGCCAGCAAGGCCTTGTTCCGCAAGGCACCCGCAACTGCACTGCACTTGAGCCCTGTTGCAAGCAGACTCTCTGTGTGTGACAGTAGACAAGAGCTGCTGAAGGCACTGTAAGCACTGATGTAAGTATGATGACATGTAAACCGCATTGGGGCACAAGGAGTCCGAGTGGGAGAGTCGCCCTCGGCCATGCACCTGTTGTAATGCAATCTTGCCCGTGAGGTAAACCACAGCCCTGCCAGCCCCCAGTACAAGGCACATTAGCAGGAAGCAGCTACCGAGCGCCTCAGACACCGAGGGGCCTGTGGGTCCAAGTCTGTGGTGTCGCTGGAGCCTAAAGGCTCCTTTAAGGCTGCGCAGCATGTCCCTGCCAAAGCCTCTAGTCCATGGTGTCCAGACTGGGATCTTGTCTAAGGCAGAGCACGGGAAGCATATCCTTCCCAAATTCCGGATCAAAGCCACTAANCTGGAATCGATCTGGAGCCTGCAGAACCAGCCATCCCTCATACAGAATGACAAAGGCAGAGGCCTCGTTCCACCTTCTGTCGCATCTGCGCCGCAGCGCCATCTGTAGTCTGTGGCTTCTAAAGAGCCACTCTGACAGAAAAAGCTTCTGTTCGATCGAAGCCCTGACGACGTTGGCAAGAGGGTCCTCCTGATATTCCAGCCAGTNGCGCCGCAGCGCCATCTGTAGTCTGTGGCTTCTAAAGAGCCACTCTGACAGAAAAAGCTTCTGTTCGATCGAAGCCCTGACGACGTTGGCAAGAGGGTCCTCCTGATATTCCAGCCAGTATGGATATCTCGGGATTTTATTGGCCCCATGTTCCGCAAGACCCATGGCTGCAGTGCCTCTAAGAACTGGCTTAAGGGAAAACCAATCACCAAAGCACCCGGCACCCCGAACACAATCCAAAGCACAAGGAGCCCAGCCAATCCCAAGAGCCAGTCGTTCATACGCTCGTAGCTTCAGAGCACACGGTCGGTNAACCAATCACCAAAGCACCCGGCACCCCGAACACAATCCAAAGCACAAGGAGCCCAGCCAATCCCAAGAGCCAGTCGTTCATACGCTCGTAGCTTCAGAGCACACGGTCGGTGCCCTGTCTTTGAAGCCGAGAAGCTTATACATACATACATACATACATACATAAATACATACATACACACATACACACATACACACATACGTACATACACGCGTACATACAAACAAACAGACAGACAGACATGTGCACCGACCTGTATACATACAGATGGGGCTAGCAACGCACTGTCGTCAGGACTCGGACAAAGATCACGCTCGTGAAACCTCTTAGCCGAGATGGGGCCTCACCGCGAAACCCTACAGGGCTTAGGGCTTAGGAGTTGAGGGCTTGCGGTTTACGGGCCCTGCAACCGAAAGCACTGCACTTGGAGGGCCTCTGCCGGATTGACAAAGGCTGGTTTCGGCGCCTCACAAGCCTCATCCCGTTTACGGGCAGGGGTTGCAGTGGATGTAGAATCTGGGATAAGGCCTCTCGGGTTTAGGGTTTGGGGGTCTTCTTCACGGCTCCTGGCTTTGGAACGAGTTTTGTGGCTTCGTGTTTAGGGCAGTTCACTGAAGCCAAGACCAATGCGCCTCATCAAGTCGACTCTGATTAGCTGCAGTAGCTGCTGCTGATATCTGCTATCAGGGTATGACAACAACTGAGACTGACACTGTCAAGGGTACCTCTAATGACAGGGCATCACCAAAATAGTGATAGCGACAAGAAACGCCTGAGCTCTGAGCGGTCTAGTTCCTAATCCTAAAGCATACGCCCTCAACCCTGATTCCTAGTCCCTGCTAGGAATCTGCGTGGTGAAAGTACTATGTCAGGACTGCCAGGAAGGGCCCTTTGGCATCTACAGTTCAGCAGCGCGACGCAGAAGTCTTGGCCACAACAAGGACCTCTGACTAGCGCAGCTCTCTACTTCGAAGGCAGTATTAGCTGGATGACTTTATTCTTCAAACGGACTAGTCGGAGAAACCGTCTTGACCGGTCTTGACCTTTGTGAGGGGAAGGGGTGACCTTCATCGCGTACCACCTCGAGGATCCTCAAGAAGCCGTCGAAGAAAAAAAGCAGCCATGAAAACCTAAACTCCAAACAGTAGACACCTAAATCCGAGAGTGCCGCATCCAGCCTCCATTCGGAACATGACGGCACCTCCTTTCCTCGTCGGCTTCGCCAACGAGATCTGCGATTGTTGCAAGATGGGCTTTAGGGTCTTGGGGCTGTAGAGAAAACTCCTTAAAAAACTTGTAAAGGGCTTGGTGCTTCGCGGCAATGCAAAACCCCAAACCCTAAGCGAAATCACTGTGGACCTGATGACCGCAGTGCCCCTGCATTTGGAAGCCTCATACCTTGCAAAAACAAGCAATTTCAACTTCGATTTTTGAAAACCTAAATGCAAAAGCTTGTTTCTGGCACTTGCCAGAACTCGAAAACGCCACACAAACCGGAACCCTAACACTCTTAACGTGTTGAGGTGGTCCCGCAGTTTCTGGTCCCGAAACCCTCACAAAGGCCTTCATAATTCAAACAGGGTTTTGGGGCTTGAAGCATTTTTATGGTATAGACAGTTGCGGACAATAATGACTGATGTTAGTCAAACCTCTGTTGTGCAAGCCTTGGCCTAATGCCTTGAACCGAAAAGACAAACCAGGAAGAAAGAAACCACAGCTCTAATCATGGATATCCCAAAACAAGCCCAAGAACCTCACAGCTCTGAACCGGAGCTGCTCTTAAGCCCCTTCATCCCAGATCGTTTGGGGTTTACCTGTAGCCGCAAAGACCCACCTTTTTAGGGTTCCTTACTAAGGTTTCTATATATAGTTCCCCAAAACGGCAAGTCTTTTCGGTTACAGGTAGGTTTTATGTGGAATCCTGGGTTTATAGTTTAAAGGCTTCAGGGTGTAAAGTTCGTCAACGTCCCGCGACAGAGGAGGCGGCATCAGATCTCGGCAAGCTGCTCAAAAGCCCAAACTGATTATGGAAGTGAGTTGTGAGTTTGGGTTTAACCCTAAACTAGACCCCTCAGACCGGTAAACCGAGACTCGAAATGCTCCAAGAGTACTGGCATAGGCTTAGGGGCCTTGTGCGGGTGTGCAACACCGGATGCCTACATCTCAAATCCCTACACCCTAAACCCCAAGTGTCAGATCCTAAAACCTATTAAACCTTAAGAATCAGTCATGTTATGGAATGCCCCTCTCGTGAAGAATTACCTGAAAGCCCACTGAGGATGCCTCATCGCCAACCTTCACGGTTTCGGTCTTCCCCCGCCTTATTCGCGGGATGCAGGATTTCAGGGTTTGGGCATAAGAAAGGTGGAACCCTTGTTGCCACCCTAAGAGGAACATTCCATAGGAACCCTAGTAGGAGGAAGCAGGCACCTAAAAAACCTGGTCGTTTCCTGCTTGCCCAGGAGCATCTAAGGGAAAACCTTTTAACTTTACCCAGATCTCATCCGTTCCCCAAAGCTTCCGTCGGCTAAAACCACGATAACGTGCACCCAGACCTCATCCATCTCCAGTGCACCCATGGGCCAAAACCATGATAATGTCCATCCATCTCATCCGTTCCCAGTGCGTCCATGGTCCAAAACCATGATAACGTCCACCCAGACACCATCCGTCCCCCAGAGCATCCATGGGTCAACCATGATAGCGTCCACCTAGACCTCATCCTTTCCCCAAAGCATCCATGGATATCCATGGGTCAACCGTGACGTTATCCCACCCAGGCCTCATCCTTTCCCCAGAGCATCCATGGGACAACCGTCACGTTATCCCATCCATCTCTCATCCTTTCTGCAGAGCGTCCATGGGCCAAAGCCAAAATAGCGTCAATCAAGACCTTACGGTTCCCCAGTCCAAAATCCGTTCCCGTAGCATCTGTAGCTCAACCGCGAGCATCCATGGGCCAACTATGATAACGTCCACACAGACCTCGTCCTTTCCTCAGAGCATCCATACGCCAACTGTGATATCGGCCACCCAGACCACCCAGACCTCTTCCGCTCAAAAGGCCCCCGGCACATGTTATATCATATTGCAGGGACCCAGAGAACAGACTGATGGCGGCAGTCGTGCCGCTTCCCTCGTCTTCCCATGCGAGGCCAATCCAGATCTCTTTAGACACCTCTTTGAGTTCGTGTGGAGGTCAACTGCCGCTTACACAAGATTTCATCCAGGCTATGGCTGACACTTCATGATACGTCCTGCTGTTCTGATTTCCAGATGTTTAGGCGAAATATCATCGTATGTGCACAAAACAACGGTTTTAGTGGATGTGTCGGCGCTACCCTGTGCTTTCCTAATTCTATGGTTGTCAGCTCTGCCGACGAGTTCCGAACACAAAGTGCCCAAAACCCGAACGAAAAACATCTCGCATGCGTTAAGTCTCCAGGTTTTTTGCGCGCCTGCGACCTAATAGGAACCCTCTGGAAACACTGATCAATAGTCACCAGAACACGTCAGCGTCTTTTGAAGGTTTCCAAGCCGAAGCAGGACACCCGATGGACATCTTGACCCACACACGATGGATGTCTGAAGCCAAACCGTCTGCCACAAGTAAAGCTCGAGAGCACAGGGTTCGACAGAGGAGGAAAGGAACAAATAATCATAAACACAGAATGTTCCAGCACCACATGGGTAGTTCTCTAAATTACGGTCCCTTCTAGCGTCCTTTTTATGAGGCTGCTACGTAGGCAGGGACCCTGGTTCAGAGAACTACCGACATGAGGAAAATGAATAAGGCCACTGCCCCACTCGGACGCCATTGATGAAGGTCCTGCAAGTGAGGTTTATAGGGTTTAGGTTTTAGGGTTTAGGGTTTAGTTTAGGGCTGAGGGCCTAGGGTTCTGGGTTTAGGGACACCGTCTACTACTCGACAACATCTGCCGTCTGGGAAAGGATCTTGCGCGTGGCGCTTATCTTAAAAAGTGGCATACACACCAAGAAAGGTGGTTGGGGGATTCTTGCCACAAGATAAAAATGCCTTTCAGAAGTGCTGTTCCGGATAAGCGGCCGTTCCAACTTCTGGCCTCTGTCGGTCTCCAATTATGGTGAGTTTCCTTTGGCTTGCAGTAGGAAGGAGTCTGGCTTGCAGTAGGAAGAAGTCCGCCGGCTCTAACGGACACAGACCGCAACTGTTCAGACGGTCAAGCCCCGAACCCCCAACTGCAGTGATCCAGTCGGACTCAAACCATAAATCTTGGACGCAGCGAGCTCTCGAAAAAAAGACATCAAGGGCTCAGACCGTTGCCAAAAATGCAAACTAGAAGACCCCCAAGACGGAGAATGTCGAGTAACGTAGGCTTCTGCACAATAATTACCCCCCAATAGAGGCCTCCCCTTTAGAATATAGGGAAGGTAGTGATCCTCACAGAAGGTCTCAAAGAAAGAGGGTTTAACAAAGCATCAAAAGATGACTACAAAGGAACAGTATCAATGCGCAGAATGGAAACCAATAGTTCATGAATTCGACGAAGGCTAGAGAACCCTAGACAATGATGATGCAGGTGCCTGAGCAATTAGAATCACGTTCTGGGCATATTACGCGAAAGGTATCATGAGGAAGTGTAGAAGATAGACTAATAGAACATGAAAGAACTATCATGATTCTCTACTGCCAAAATATCTTACTTCTACTCTTAACTATTCAAGCTTCTAGGTTACTCAACCTGCCTCAGAGGTCCGGCGGGTTTTGGATTCAAACTAACGGGGGGCCCCGAGACTAAGACCCACCCTAAAACCCAGAACCCAAAAAAAATCCTCCTGAACCTGAACCTTGAACTAAACCGAAAATCTCGAATGCCTGCGCACTTTTCGCCAAAAAAAACCTGTGAAACCCAGCCACGAAGCCTCCTGGCGGGTTTAGGGGGTCAGGGTTTTAATGGCAGGGCAGATCTCTTTACGAAGAAAAGTTAAGGGCGTAAGGGGGCCGAGGGATATAGGATTTCTGGGCTTGCCGGGAGTGGCGGTCCCGTTGCCGCTCAGGTCTTCCAGCGTTGTGACGCGCTGCCCGGCCCGAAAGACCTTTTGGTTCGCGCTTTTTCCGAGCAAGATCCAGGGTTTAGGGTTTAGGGTTTAGAGTTTAGGGTTTAGGGTTTAGGGGGGCCGAGGCTTCAGATTTTGGGGGTTTAGGCTTCGGGCTTCGGGTTTGGGGTGTACCCGCAGCTCCAACTTCGCCCTTCACAAGGTCATTTCTGTTATGGGCTCAAGTGAGCCAGGCAGTCCAGAAAAAGGGCTACTACTGAGGGCCTTATATATCATGTATCCATATTAGAGATACTATTCAACTAAATGGTTTGGGTTCTGAATGGATGAGAGGAAGGTGCAAACGATCCGCAATAGCGCTCAGAGCCTTTTGTGTAAGATCCGATTGAATCTTCTGCGTCGTGAAACTCGGTGTTTGGCTTGAGCCAAACATCATGATCATCAGAATTCGTACCTCGCCTGCTACACCTATTGTGTTCACGAGGCGTCGCATGCATGCTTGTCTTGAGCTCTCACCGCTACCAACATCCCCCTAGCAGTCGAGGGATGATCAGCGGAGCCGCTCAGGAAGCAACAACCAATCAGAAAGAGGAGAGAAGGAACGAGCTCAACTCAGCCAACGGTATTCAAGACCGGACAGCTCGACAAACTCCTCCTCACCCGTTGCTTCCCACCGAAGTTTCACCAGCCCCGTGGCCGTCTGAGATACGACCATTGCCTTGTGGGGTTTGCCAGTCTTATCAAAGACTTCTACTTTCAAGTCGTGTGCGCTCGTGGGCGTTTCCAGGTCACACAAATCATAAGGAATGAGGCGATTTACATGAATTGGCTGACCCATGCCAATGTCGGTACTCCGAGTGTCAGGGTGACATAAAACGACCGTTTCCGGGCTCACGAACTTTACGACCTGAAACAAACGAGGGTCGGCGTTCGGCAGGAGCCGCTTGCTGATCCTATCATGGCTACCTTCTGACTGAAATGCTGCAGGGGGTCTGCGAACAAACACGAAATCACCTACAGAAGGTACGATGCTGTTGTGTTCAACTGCTCGTTTCTGGAAGTCCTTCTGTTTACGTTCGAAAGCAGCCTGGGCACCAGCAGCTACCGATGCATGAATGCTTTGCAAGTGATCTCTCAAACTCTGCACATAGTGAGTTGGGTCCGTGACAGATGCGGCACCAACTTTGGCGAACAATGCATCAATGGGACCCTGGGGAATCATGCCCGTGACAAGCTCGTAAAGTGACTTGTTCGCTTTGTTCGGTTGGGGTGTGCAGCGAATGCACCACTGAGCCAACTTGGCCCACCGACTCCAGCCTGACGGATGCTTTGAGGCAAATGCCGCCAAAATGTTATTGACTCGCTTGTGGCTCCCTTCGATGTGTCCCTGACTTTCTGGATGAAATGCAGTACCGAAGGCCTGAGTAACGCCAAGCAGGTTATTTACTGCATCTACGACTGCACCAATGTAGCTTGTGCCACGGTCAGATCGTAGCACCGCGGGAAAACCACAGATGTCGAAAAACACATCTTCAACAAGAAAGCGTGCAACCGTCTCGGCTGTGTCACTTGACGTTGCCTTCACCCATGTGTAACCCGTGAATGGACATGAGGCATGAATGAGCCATGAGAAACCGCGATCTGCCGGAGAGATGGGACCCAAGCTATCAACGAACAGCACTCTAAAAGGTCTGTCGTGGAGTTGTGTGCGCTGCTCTGCAGTCAGACCACGCTGCGGTTTCGTGAGCTTACACACTGAACACGTTTTGACCCACTTTCGCACATCATCGGCCATAGACGGCCACCAGACTCTCGCTCTGAGCTTGGAAAGAGTGTCTTCACGCGAGCTGTGCCCTCCCATCATCTCTGAGTCATGATACAACAGCAGCAGCGTTTTGCGCAAAGTCAGTCTGTACTGCCTACCGTTATACCAAAAACTACGCATACCACCTATGGGAATGACAGCTTTCAATCCGAAGACTTGTTCAACATCGCTGTAAACATGCCTAAACAGAATACCGTCGAACAAGTAATCACCTGCCTGCTTGACTGCTAACGAGGCTCGGCGTGCAGAAACTTTCTTGTCTAACTTGAAGGTTTGTTGAATCTTCTGCTTGATCTCAACAAAAAGCTGCTCAGGCCCATAAGACCGAGCCTGTTGAAGCACTTCTCTCGCAATAACGATATCACAAAAGTCGGGATCAAGGCAAAGCAAACGCGTGAGCTCCAATCTTTCGTAGCCTACACTCGCAATGCCTTTCAAGGCTTGCTCAACGCCGGGATCTTTACGCAAGGCCTCGGAAATAGCAGATACATCAGGAGCATCAGGAGCATCAAGAGCAGAGGCCTTCTTGTGAGCAATGCCCAAAGTGCTTTCGGCTTCATACCAAGCAACGGCGGAACCAGAGCGAACGCTGTTAAGCCTACGTTCCCCAATCGGACTCAAGTTGAAAAGTCCGTCCGCCGACACCTGAGGCCTGCTACTACAATCCCCCACGTTGCCCAGAATGCCCAACCCAGAAGACTTCAGAGCATCTCTGGCAACATGCAAGTTGGTTGCATCCTGCCTGGCCGCAACGAGTGACTCGCACAAGGCGAAACACAACGATCTAGGGTATGGAGAACTTTGTCGAGAATGCGATCCCGAAAGACGTTCAGGATGGGAGCCTACATGGTCACAAGTGCGTGCTACCCATACTACGTGAGGATTGTTGCTCACGAACAAACCCATCCTCTGATACGGTGTGCCATGTTGACAATAATCGCATCGAACCACGTGTACTCCTTTTAATCCCAAGAAAGCTTTGAAATCTGGCATACACCACATGTAGCTGAACAGAGGATTCTCTAGCATCACGAGGGTACCGCGCTGGATAAGCCCGATCGCCAAGCTGAGCGCATAACGAGCCAGATTATTGGAATGGGCTACTTGAGGGTTTGAGTGGTCACCTTCAGGACGCGACCAGGTTCTGCTCTGTGGGGTCGTATGCGCAGGGCTAAAGCTCGAAGAAGGAATAGCGAAATGGTACACATCCATTGGTTTTGTAAGATGTTTGTGCCAGAACACTCCATCTTGCATAATATCAGCTTGATCATCCATCAGAATGTCGTAACGCAAAGCGGTACCACCACACTCTTCAAAAACCTTGCTAAACTGACAACCGCCTTTAGCCTCATCGCCTGAAAACACCTCCACCAACACAAGCCCTTGGAGGGGCTTCTCTCGAAGAGTCGCCGGGAGATCGCTGACCGAAGGCTTCTTAAGCTCTGAAGAGTCGTGGCCGTTGCATTTCCAAACTTCGATACCGTCACTGCGATTACGAACGAACTCACAGTCCTTGCAGAACTCCTTTGCGGGCATGAGTGTGTCACGATGAGGAATCCAAACGGCCGTGCACAACGGACCGAGATCTTTAGGATGGACGAAGAAAACGAAACCCTCATGCCCATCGCCATGGTACACAAACCCATGACCCGAACTGATCGGCCCTCGACCGAACTCCGGAATGACATCCTTCAAATCAACCTTGTGAGCTACGGCCTCCTCTACGTGTTTCCATGCTTTGGCCTTTGCCCTTTTACGTGCTGCGCGGTATTCCTCGCCTTCTCGCTCGATTCCACTCGGATCACACCTGTAATACACGCGCCTTCTAGACTTGCCATCCCTACACACCTGGTCTTCCAAATACTCCACCACGTGATACTCTTGAGCCTCCCCCCGAATGTGTGAAATCTTCCGAGGAAGTTCGGACGGTGAGATCGGAAGTCGATGATCAAATTCTGGGTCTCCACCGACGGGGAGAAATGCAACGAATGGAAAACGAGGAAAACCGCCATCGAGATTACTCCTACGGAAGCAAACTGCCATGATTGAGTCTTGAGTCTCCCGTTCATCTAACAAACTGCTGAGAACTCCGCTCGAAGTGGAGAGGTTCAGACTATCCGCATCATCGGCCACGTTAGCCGAAGTAGGCTCCAGATCGTCATCTGAAGCCGTTTGAGCTACAGTGAGCTCCTGCTCACCGAGAGCGCCGCTGCTCCTACAAGATGGTTGGGCAGCGCCGTCCTGAATATCCGTATTGGGATTTGTTGATTGGGCTGCAGCGCTTGGCGCGCTGAGGGAGCCAGCGTTGGCAAGGGTATCACCTTGCGAAACGCTGCTAGAACAAATTTCGGAGACGTACGACTCGGAATGGACTGCCGAAGGAGTTATTGGATTGGATTGTAATGGGGTTGGCTCACGCGGTGGGCTTGATAGAAACAACTCGAGCTCCTGATCCAAGCCATCGGGGTCACGAAACATTTTCTCAATGATACGCTTTACGGGGCCATCCGGAACCGGGAGCTTCTGAACGCTGTCACGATCCTTTGGGTTACGACTAGGACCATCCCCCAAGACATTGTCCTTCCCTGCAATCCAGTGCCTGTGAACTCTGTCGCCCAACTCTTCGATGTCCAAAGCCCACCGCAGGAGTTTCTTGTTTACACGGCGGTTAGACAACAAAGAATTCGTGAAAAGGTTGTTTTTGTGGTCCATGTATACATGAATCGTGAAACCTTTCGTGAGGTGATGAACTGCAGCAAGGGCTTCTCTCAAGGCGTAAAGTTCACGTTCAAAGGCACTCCATGCGGACTCAGTTGCTGAGAAACTACGGCTGTAGACTGCGATTGGCCTGGGGGCTTGTTTAGGAGATGGCCGCTGTCCTAGTGTGCAACCCCATGAGAAGTCCGAGGCATCGACATACAACTCAAACGGACAAACTGACAGATTAGACCACACTGGGGAAGGCAAGGCGGCCGATTCGACCAGTGCCGATTTGAGGTCATGAAATGCTTGCACAGCTCCTTGGTCCTGCTCAAACTGTTCAATCAGAGCCCCCTTCTTACAGTACGGCTTCAGTTTCACCTCGTACTCATGGTAACCCGGGATGTACTCTTTGATGTAGTTCGCATACGCTCTGAATGAGATGAGGTCGTCTACAGTGCGAGGGGCAGGCCACTCGCGCAACCCTTGAACCTTGGCAGGGTCGCACTTTCTCAAGCCCTGCCCTACACGAAAGCCGAGGAGCTGAGTTTCCGTTTGAGCCCACTTGCACTTACTTAGCTTGAACTGGATACGACGAGATTTCGCGGCTTCAAGAAACAACTCACAATGCCGTATATGCCGGTCAACGACAGTATCATCATCATCACCATCATATCCTTCAGTAGCGATGCATACATCATCCATAAAAATGCAGTGGAACTCTTGATCATCATCGTCCCTGACCGATCCGAAGGTCTGATCCATCAGAGACTGAAACATGCCTGGACCTTGTTTGGGACCGAAGTACAACACATTCGGAAACAACAGCCCTCGACGAGTCGTGAGTGCAAGCAGTTGCTGAGTGGCCGGGGTTATCGGCAATTGCGTAAAACCCCATATGCAATCAAGAGTTGACAAAAGCGACGCGGACTGAGCTCTGGACAGACAACGGTCTACGTTAGGAATGGGCCATGCGAAATCAACGGTCTGGGCGTTGACATACCGATAATCGCGAACTGGTCGGCCTAGCAAACCTTTGTTGGTTTGATCTACGACGAAGGAGGGACTACTCCATTCCGAATGTTCTCCAGGGCCTCCCCAGCGCGCTTTACCCAATGACACTTCCTCATCTTCATGAAGTTCGAGACGAAGCTGGTCGAAACGCGACAACGGGAATGGCTGCTGAACCTTCGGAACAGCACCCTCCTTGAGTTTGAGATCGACCTCGAACCCTTCGACCCGGGGCGCATGGCAACCATCCATCCATAGAACGCACGAGAATGCAGCGACAACACGAGTAAGGAACCTTGCAACCTGCGCCGCACTCAACTGTTTCCCAAGGTTCTTGCTTGCAACCGCCTTACACTTTTCACGGTACTCCGAAGAATCCTGATCAGGGTACACTACACCCGTAGTCATGTTGTTTCTCCTATCCTCAGCCTCCTTGACAAGTTCAGGGAACAACTGCTCCTGGCGTTCCTTCTTCCCGCGGGTCTTGTATGATGTTGCCATGAACTTGTCAACCAAACCGGGCTGCGCTTCCTCCAAAAGACGTCGGTTGGCCTCAACATGACAATCTTGGATGACGGCAAAGCGTTCCACATGCTGTCGCTGTGCATCACCAACGCGTCGAAGCACCGAAGTGTCATGATCACACAGCGGCCTGAGCTCCGCAACACGAGTCGAAGGACTCAGCTTATGGTTGGACAACGATGTGAGCTCAGCAATAGCGCGCTTACCACGGACGACACACGGACCCTCTGAGAGGAACACATCTGCCGGCAAATCAGGCCCTGGCAACAACCAAAAGTCACCTTTGGGAATTTTACCTGCAAGCTCAACAAGGCGGGAACTCACATCCGAAGCGACCAAATCAACATGCTCGGACAATGTCAAGAACATGTGCTTCCCTGGTCCATCCGGGATTCCCGCAGGTAACACAGACGGGAAACGCACTCCGAGGATGCGCAACTCGATGGAAAACTTGTCGGACACGAAGCCCATCAGATCTAGAGACGGCTTGCCAATCAAAAGGTCCTCCGAAGAGTTCGGAGTAACGCAAAATCCCAAGACTTCATCTGCCACCTTCCCGCGGGCCCTGTCCTCCCAAAAGCTCACACGAATCCAAGCCACTTGCCGAATGACGATCTTCGAACTCTTGCTAAGACCAGTGGCCTCAATCGGGTCGATATCGTCGACACCGACAACCGCGTCCGAAGTGTCATCACACTGCAACAAGGCACGCAAGAACTCCTTGGAAACAGCGTTCCTAGTCGCACCGGTATCGAAGAGTGTATCAACACGTGCTTTTTCCAAGCCAGACAAACCCACGACAGTGATATCCTTGAGGCATGGCTAACTTGGCGAAGCCCTCACGCTGATGCATCTTTGACAGATGTTGGGTCGCGCTAGCCGTCAAGGCAGGATCGAAATGCAAGGACAAGCCCAGACTCGCCAACAGCACAACGACACCGAACAACGCTGCAAGGCACAAGAAGAGCACACGCTGATACAGGCGCAACTTGAACGTTCGCCACTGCCTACCAGGAACCGTCCGAATCCAAGTACAGCACGTGCTGTGAGGAGCCACCCGCTCATTAGGACTGGCCTGCGCGCAAGGATTCACGGAATCGCCACAGTCACTGTTGAGGGTTGGTGAGCGTACTGAGGCAAGAAGCTGACTGCAAGAATCCATCACATCTTCGTCAGGCTCATGCTCGGACGCAGAGTCCGAAATCTCACAATTGCCGAAGTCCAGCGATGCTTCCAAGGAGGGGCCAACATTCGTGTTGTACACCGCGATGCTATCGAGCAAGCGTTGTGCGTGAGTTCGCGTGTCCGTGGGTTGGGTATGGTTGTCCGAGAAGTCAAGTCTACGGTCACCTTTCTTACCCTCACCTTTAGCCTTGCCTTTCGAGCCTTTTGATGCGGAACCTTTGGAGGACCATGGGCGAGGGGCATTGGGGTCTGCTCCAGGTGTATTCCGATGATGCCTGTCTAGATGGCCAGCACCTCCGCACTCTTTGAGCGCTCCGGGGTGATGATAACAGCACTTCATGCCTGAGCTCACAAGCTCCCCTACCCTGACAGCAGGGTCATTGCTAGCCGTTTGGTTCGCGCACACCTGCAACTCGGGATGTACACCATGGCATCGGGGGCACTCAGACGCGGCTCCTTTACCGCTGTCCTTTCCGGAATGCCTATCTGAGCCCTTCGGGAACCCTTTGGGTGCACCTTTGGACGAACCTTTAGACTTGCCACTTTCCTTGCCTTTGGACCCTTGCGGAGAGTTGAAATCCCTGGCAGCCCTCCAACGCTGACCCTGATCCCCAAATGGTTGAAAGCTCTCGGACTGCAACGTTTTCAGCTGTTTCTTCTGCGTGTCGATGGTTTGCTGCTGTTTCCTCGATTTGTCTTGCAAAGCTGCAAACTGGTCGAGGATACTCTTGGGATCCTTAGCCGTGTTCGTGCTGGGAAGACGAGACTGAAGCCACTGTCGGCAACGTCCCACGATACTCCTGGGGCGCAAACTTTCATCAAAACTGTCAACAAGCTCGGGCTTGTTCTCCAGATCATGTAAGTACTTGAACACATCATGAGATTTCAGCTTGTGCAAGATGTCCTGCCGTTCCCTAGCAACTCCAGCTGTGTCGGATGTGATCAAGGAATGCTCAATCATTAGGGTGCGGAGCCTACTGTACTCATCAAGAAAGGTGCTCAGCGCAGTAGGAGTGTTTGTTTCAAGTTTCAGGACAGAATACTCGCTGAGAATATCCTTCATCTCGTCTTGCGGATCAAGGCCTGCGGCCACCCGCAACCTGCGTTCATATAGATTCCACAGGTCACTCCATGCAAGATTATCAGCCTTCTGCTCCAAACAGGTGCTGTAATCACTTTCGCTGCCGAATGATTGAATGATGATGTCCTTCAGTACCTCCTGTGCCCTGTCCTCAGCGACTATACGGGCAGCACGAATCCACTTCGACCCGCACGGCGCGTGCATCTCATGCATATAACGCTTGAACTTATCCAATTCATGCTTCAAAGATGCCGCATCCTTGCAACTCAATTTGGGCTTATCGCTCTTGAGGCCTGTTTTCTGTTCTGACAACAGTGTAACTGCATGCACCAACTGTGGCAACAAGGCATCCATGCCTACAGGCGTCTGAGATGGATTTGAGGCTTGAGTCGCTGGGGCTGCCGACGTGGGGTGGGCCGGTGGCAGCAGCGATGCCGCTAAGCCAGGGGGTACTTCTGCAGATCGAATCGCTGAGAACGACTGCCTCAACCCTAAGCCTTGGTTAGCCCGCAAGGGGTTTGGGAGACCCGTCTCAGCTGTACGTCCGAACCCATCGGTTTCGAGCTGTGACAGAGGGGGAGTGAGAGAGGAGGAAGCAGCAACAGGCGGAGAAATACCAACACCCGCTTCCTGGCGGCACGAGCTCAAAGCAAGCTCAGCCCTAGCAGCTTCTAACTCGCTACGGAGTTGGGATTCTACGCCTTCACTAGCTGCGTGGTGAGACTTGGCAGTATCATGTTGTAGCCGCACCGCTTCGAGGGCGCGCGCCGCTTCCGCCTGCATCTCCCCAAGACTCTCCTGAGCGCGAGCTTCCATCCGCAGGAACTCTTGCTTCTGTTGCAGCATTTCTGCATACTCGTTCTGGACCTTCTGCGCCATCTGCGCGATCTGCCGCTCGCTGTGTTGGATACTGCCCCGTGCACTCTCCAGTGAGGCACCTTCAATCTGCAGTCGCCGGGATGCGTCGGAGACTTGATGCTCAGCCTGAACCACCTCCGTGCGCAACGCGTGCAGGGATTGACCCTCCGCCGAATGCGCATGATTCACGCTTTGGGCGTGAGTCAACACTTCAGCATGCTCTTGCTGAGTCTGTCGAGCCATTTGCGCTATGCGCCTCTCCGCATCGCGGATGTCCCCTCTGGCATCCTCTAAAGACCGACTCTCCGCGAAGACATGCTGTGCTGAACTCAAAACGCGGCTTTCTGCTTGAAGGACTTCCGCACGCATTGAATCCAGAGATCTATTCTCAGCTTGGATGAGAGAGGTGTCGGCCGTCTGGCGTGCATAAGCACGGACCTCATTGGCCAACGATGCTCGTTCTTCATGTGTCTCGCGAAGAGCACGCTGCAACTCGCGTTGCAACCGCATAGGACTCACATCACCACGACGGTTGCCAGACTCAGAGCCCTCTGGACTGTTCGTCCGGCTTCGATCTCCTCTCGGGAGATGTGCACTGCTCGCTCTACTGCCCTCATCCTGGGGCGTCGAGGAAGGCATACCGAATCGCACCTTCCTCCCCGGACTGTCCACCAAATTGGTTTGGGTTCTGAATGGATGAGAGGAAGGTGCAAACGATCCGCAATAGCGCTCAGAGCCTTTTGTGTAAGATCCGATTGAATCTTCTGCGTCGTGAAACTCGGTGTTTGGCTTGAGCCAAACATCATGATCATCAGAATTCGTACCTCGCCTGCTACACCTATTGTGTTCACGAGGCGTCGCATGCATGCTTGTCTTGAGCTCTCACCGCTACCATAAACCCTAAACCCTAAACCCCTAAACCCTAAACCCTAAACCCTAAACCCGGCAGTATCCGAGGCCTGGGGATGGGGTCTGACTCTTACTCCTGACTTTCAACCCGCAGCCGGCTCTGCCAGTCTTAGCCGACCCTGAAGCCGGAACTCAAATCAACTTGTGTTCTTACAATTGTTGCTATGATTGTCCTTATGACTACTCTCCTGATGGTTCTTATGAAAGATCAAATGAACATTATATTACAACTGTTCTCATCACGATTACTATGATTCTTACTATGACCTCTTTTTTGCTGCTCTTAATTACAGTTCTTGTTATCATGATAACCACAGTATGATTCTGAATATGGCTCCTTTCTTTGCTGCTCTTACTTCTTCACTGTAGGATGTGAAGCTCTGCGGCCTGCTCAAGGTCTGGTCTTCCGAGAGGAAGGATCCTCAAACTCACCCGGTTTAGGGGTGAGGGCTTACTTAGAGGCTTAGGGTTTAGGGGTTTAGGGGTTTAGGGGTTTACTGCCCCGAAACCGACCACCACCACCTTCTCCCATCCCCTAAAACCTACACCCCTGCACCAACCCCAAATGCTCAAATTCTACGCTCATGCACCCTAAACCTCAAACCCATAACGCCTACCTAAGCAGTACTTGGTAGATCACCGTCTTCAGCCGACAGTGCTCGCCGCTGACATAGGCATAAGCCTTCCGGGATGTTGGGTCGTCAGTTCTGAAAGTTAGGAATTCTGTAAAGGTTACCATAAGCGTTCCATCAGGCCTACTATAAGTCCTACTAAAAGGGCTACCATAAGGGTTCTATACGGGTTACTACACGAGTTCCGCAAGGGCTGAGAGCTGGGTAAGACTTGCGTTTCCTTTATGGCGGGCGGCTCTTTTCAAAGGGGCCTTCATGGCGGACCTGCCCTGTCTGTGAGGGTCCCTCATAAACCCTCAACCCGTAAACCGTAAACCCGACACCCTGAACCCTTAAACCCTAAACCCTGAGTAAGGGTGCCCCACCCAGGTTGTGGCTTGAGCATCGATTCGCCGTGTTTCGCGTCTTTAGGGCCTTGGGGCTTTAGGAACTCAGGGCTTTGCTTGAGGGTCGTAGGGTTCTGGGCTGGAGGACTATAGGAATTCTAGCTTCAGAGCTGCGGGGGCTTTCGGGTGCAAAAGGGCTCAAAAGGCAGTGAAGTCGAGTGGTTCAAGGCGCCAGGCTCGAGCACTGATAAGGCTTTCGGGATGAGTCGCAAACATTTTTGTATGTCAAGGACCTTCTTGGGGTTGAATGTAGGGGCCTTAATAATTAGAATAGCGTTGTGGGGCCCATTATACTATATTCACAATGAGGAACCCCCAAGTAGTATTGGTAAATATTTAAGGCCCTATACTCTCACTGGCCCAAAACCCACGGAAACAAAAGCTGAAACTTTCAGAATCGACTATCTTATAAGAACCCAAAAAGTTGAAAAGTTGAGTTTACAGCCAATAAGTATTGTGCGTTAGGATCTCATGGTTCAGGGTACTGGTCGTTTTTTGACGTTGGGATCAATCCTGCATTAGCAGGTTTACAAGTTTACACGCCCAAGCGCAAGGACCCCCAAAGCCCTGCTGATGCCATACGGGTTCTATCGGGCTTCTCATACGATGCTATCAGGATGTTTAGGGATTTAGGTTTTAGTTTTAGGTCTGAGTTTAGGGTTTAGAGGTGGAGAACCCGGACAGTGATGCGAAAGCCTAAACCCAAGACCCCTAAACTCAAACCCGAATCCCGAAACCCCTCATGCGCTCCCCATCCCCCAGAAGGGCACCTCAGGCAGATTCAACTGGCAACAGGCCTTCCGGCCGATGCTGAACCTCAGCTGGCTGAGGTTCGGGACCTTTAGAACGCTTGCGTTCCTCGTGGGTCATAGGGGATGCATTAGGATTATTATGTTTTGTTGATTAAGACTTTGGTGCTATCTGGTACCCTACATGCCGAATCCGCCACGCCCCTAGTAAAAGACCTCAACATTAGCCAAGGGCTCCGAGGAAACAGCAACATCTGTGTTTGCACTGAATCCCTAAACAGCCCCCGAACTCGAACCCCAACAAACTTCGAAACCTTTACCCTCAGCGAAATCTCGAACCCACCACACTCCCAATCTCAAAACTTAACCCTGCACCCTGACCTGAACCCGGTTTGAAACAATCTACAGCCCTCTAAACCAAACAACGGCACTCACACAACCTCACACCGGCCTGGACTGAACCCCAAACCGTAAACCCACAACCATCCTACCCCAAACCCTCAACCCTGAACCCGAAACCCGAAACCCAAGAAAGCCCAAAAAAGGGCCAGGGAGCTGCCCGAGACCTGCTTCCGGGAGCCTGATGACATCGCAGGTGTCTTGGGGGCTTTATCTGCTGTCACCTGACTTTGTTGATGATTTGTATAAGGAAACACAATCAGCAACCCTACACAGCCTGAACAGCTAGGTTGTTTAGAAATCAGGTCAGGTTTAGGGCTTGGGATCTTCTGTGTTTAGGGCTTTAAGGCCTCGGGCGGCGCTCAGAATATAGGACCTTTTTGCTTGCTCCTCCTGAGATACTACAAGAAGGCTGCTGCTGCGGAGGGTATGCGGTTTGAAAAAAGTGTTCCGCGAAAAACGCTGAATTAAACACCCTATAAAACCCACCCACAGAAACCCTACAGACCCCATGAAATCCGAAAACGAAAACTCCTATGACGGCCCTTTTAAGCCCTGAATAGGTGCTAAGATCTTCATGAGCCCAGGAGCCTGATAGAAGGAAATTGAGTCTTGGCCGTGGGTATGTTCAGGATTTAGGGTTTAGAGCTTGTTTTTTTGGGGGCGTTTGGGGTTTAGCGATGTTTAGGGTGTGGGGAGTTCTCCCCTCAGTCTTGAGTGAGAGTTTCTGTCGCGATGGCTGCTCAGTCCAAGCCAGCCTGCTGTTTCAACACATGGGTAGGTCTCTGAATTAGGGTTCCGTTTTAGGCGCCCACAATGAGGCGGCACCCGTATAAAAAGGACCCTAAAAGGAAGCCTAATCCAACGAACTGCCCAAATGTTTAACAATGACTTCCCCAATCCCAACTCACAGCAAACACAAAAGGCAACGTATGAGTCTGCTGAATCATCTATGCGAGTGTTCCCTTCATGCCTTGACAAGAAGGTTTACCCAAATCCTATTCGAATCACTGAGTCCTCTGTACTGTACTAAACCAATATAGCCCTCAAAACCCTCTGCTAACCGTAATAAATTTTTTCGGCAGCACTTTTGCAGATCTCGTTCTACTCGTCGTAAACCCTAAACCCCCACCTAAACCCCTAAACCCCTAAACCCCTAAACCCCTAAACCCCTAAACTCCTAAACTCCTAAACCCCTAAACCCCTAAACAAACACAAAAAACACTGCCCAACACAGCCCAGGAAGGCGCGTAATGCCGAAAGGTCAATCCTTCGCCCAGAAC